>BBXU01001233.1:0-50746 GCA_001598975.1 Parachlorella kessleri | reverse complement strand
CGCTGGGTGTAGTGCGCACTCCTATGGGTGGCTCCAGAACCCAACGTGCACAGTGCAATGACAATTGGCAATAGCCAACTGTAGGCAACAGTGAGCTCAAGAGAGCAACAGGCGCCAGCCAGAAAGACACGCTCAGCCAAGCTCAGTTGCAGAGACAGGCTCTTCCCCAGCAGAGAAGCTGGTGATGTGGGTTTAGAGTATGCCAGCAACCGGGTACAGACTCCTGTTGTCCGCCGCACCTGTAGCTCGGTGCCATCGCTCAGCTTGACACTGTTGGCTCCCACCGACTCCACATAGCCAGCATGCCCCACCAGCCTGCCGGACTTGAACGCCCTGGACAGCTCCTTGGAGTCTATCATGCCGATGGTGTCATAGACTCCAGTCAGAAGCCCATGGCGGGGCTTGAGCGCAGCTGCAGACATGGCAAGCTGGCAGCCAATGAGAACCAGCACAAAGGAGGAGAGCGGATGGGCTAGTCATTCGACTCCTGCTGTGACCAAAATACTGACTGCCAGAAAAGGTGGCGGCTTCTTAGCCATTGTTATTAAACATTATGGGGATAAAATGCCAGGCATAGGTGCAGGGTGTCTGGGGAACAACTAGTTGCAACTGCACCTGGTGTGTGTGTCTGCCAGCGAAAGATGCGGCCGAAGAGGCCCCACGCCAGCGCCTTGACAGGCCGGAACAGCGTGTGGAGCAGCTTCTTGACGGGGCCCGCAGCGTAGTAGGCGGGCTGCAGGGCCCAGGACCAGCGTGTGTAGCTGGCAAACTCAAAGGGAAGGAAGCCTGCAGGGCAGTGGGGCAGGGGCTGTATGTCCGTGGACCATAGGGGTGCTGGGGATCTAGCCACATGTTGCAGCCGGGTCCAGTGGAATGCAACCAGGGCCTTGCCATCAGCTTGCATACATGAGAAAGTCCCAGGGGTAGATTGCAGACCAGGGGTAGGTATAGTGGGTAGGAATGGCAGGGAGGCGCTCCACATCACCTAGGAGTCCACTCACCCAGCACCAGCTGCGGAGCCATCCAGTGACCCCGCCTAGCCACTATGGTCGTCGAGGCTGCCACCTTGCTCACAGTCACACCCACATCGTGGGCCGTCTTGCCAGCGCCAACAATCACAACATGCTTGCCCTGCAGGACGAGGGCAAGGCAGCGCTTCAGCATCTCAAGGCACCTGAGGTGGGAGGAGGGTATGATCTTTGCGCTGATGAACACTGGACCTTCTCTGCCTGGATATGCACCAGCAGCAGCAAAGGTGCACTATGTTGACAATCAATTCACTCCTCCACTCCTAGGCTGCAAAATAGCATTTTGGGGTTTCAAGTGCATACGGCTGCCTACAGCACTCCCTCCACAGGCTCCCTCACCCAGGCTACAGACTCGTCAGTGAAGTCCTTGGCATCCACCACCCAGGGGCCAGCAGCAGGTGGCTCCTCAGTGACGAGGGGCTCAGCCCAGCTGGGCCTGCTGGGCGTGTTGAACAGCCCGGTGGCCACGATCACAAAGTCAAAGACCTCCCTGTGGACCTTGGACTTGCTGCAAACAGGGAGGTGGGTGGTGGGAGGTGGCGGTGAGTTGAGTCTGGTTGGAGTCAGGAAACATTGCGTGGAACATGCACTGCACCGCGTACGGGTGCTGCCATCAACTGTGCCCTCAGAACGTCCGGCTCTGTGCCGGACGCACCAGGGATTACAGTCTCAATACCGGTCTGAAGCAGTGGTCTGACGCAGTTTATACAGTGCGTTAGCAGTCGTCAAGTTGCATGCTCCGAGCAGGACTGCCAGGCACACATACCTGGCCTTGCTGGCGCCGACCTCGGACCACTCCACCTCCCAGCCGCCGCTGCCGGGCAGGGTGCCAGCACCGGCAGCAGTGAGAGGCGTCAGTGAGCGAACCTCGACGCCAAAGCGCACATGGGGCACCACCCCTGCGTCCCTGGCGTACGACTGCAGGTAGGCCTGGGTCTCGGGGCCGGTGGGGTACTTGGGGTCGCTCTCGCTGTCCGGCCAAGGGTACCCGGGAATCTCGTAGTGCCACTTGCGCACCTGCAGCCAGCCAGCCGCATTTGTGGGGCTGTCCGCTTGGTGCTTACTACAGAAGTGAATGCTTACACAACCACAGCATACTCACTGAGAATGCAGCCTAACAAGGCACCGGAGGGGTTGTATTCGCTGTCGTCGATTTAAGCTACTTCTAGGAGTCAAAGTCATGCCCAGTAGAGGCCAGTGATAGGGTTTTTTGTATGGGCCTGCTCACCTGCAAGCGGAAGCCTGCATAGTTTTTCTGCCACACTCCTCCCACGTCATTTGTCTTCTCAAACAGGGTGACATCGCTGTAGCCTGCGGGCAGGTGGTACAGCTTGGTTTCCAGCGTGGGCACAAGGCCTGACAAGGGTTTCCTTCCAGTACCCAATCCTGTACACCAGCTTCACTCTGGTCGCCTGCTAGCAGCACACTGCCTTGCAAACCGAGGGCTCACCTGCTTGCTTCAGCTGTGCTGCCACTTGAAGCCCAGCCGCCCCACTGCCTATCACGGCAAACCTTTGCTGCGACATGAGTTGGGCCTTCCGCCTCGAGGTGGAATTTATAGGTGTCCTCTCACCAGCCGTCTCACGTGGCGGATGGCGATGGGTTCGATCGCACCTAGTTACGTAGGGCAAGTGCCGGTGCTGGCCAAAAAGGCCGGGTACCAGCAATACTCACAGTAGCCAGCAAACCTGGCCGTCTTTATGAGAGCAATTGTACAAACCTCGCAAAACGTCTAGTGTACCCAGCTGTGTGACGCCCTAGCCTAGCTTGGCCTAAAGGAGGCACTCCGAGCTAGACGCCTCAACAGCAGTACTGATGGCTGGTGAGACGCAGCGAATATCATAAAACCCAAACATGATGCGTTTGTTTCGGTTAGACCGCTTTATACCGTGCGTCATATATGGCCTGCGCCTGCGCCTGGTGCACTTTGGCTGAAGCAGGCAGGTCGCAACCTAACTCCATCTGATTAGCTTTACTGCTGCAGCTCTGAAGCGCTTTGTCATCGTACGAGACATAGATGGCATTGAGGGCAAGAGTTTGCCGGAGCTGGGTAGCATCAGCGCCAGCTCATGTGCTGCCCTGGGCAAGGCTGGGCACGGGCGGGTTCAGGTGGGGGCCCCTGAAAAGCGCACAGCATATCTCATTGCTGAAACTGCAAGACGCGTTTCTGAAGACTGCAGCGCACCGAATGACCTTAGTGTTGGCCACTTGCAGTGGCAGCATAGCTACGTAAGCAACGGCAAGACCTTCTGCATCTACCTTGCGGAAGATGAAGCCGCCATCCGGGAGCATGCAAGTCATGGAGGGTGAGTGATGGCCACTGTTCGTGCTCCTGCTCGGTGTTCCTGTATGACCCAGTAAATGGCACTGCAACTTGCCCATGTCAAGGCTTGTGCTGGTCGGGTGTCAGCGGGGCTGGAGACATATGTGGCCATGCAGTAGGTCAGCTCACCGATGGGGGCATCGGTAACTTGAGGTACATTGCATGTATCTTCTTAGGTCGGCCAGCAGTACGGCGGATAATATATGACAGAGACCAAAGAATGCAAGTCAGCATCATAGAGAGGAGGGGAGACTATGCATGCAAATGATTGAGATATTTGCTGACGTGCTTGCACTGTCTGCAGGTTTCCCATCACGTCTATTCACGAGGTGACGACCATCATCGACCCCACCACTGCAGGCGCCGCAGCCAACTGAGCTTGCAGCATGAGGCAATGCAGCCGTTCTTCTTCTTACGAAGAAAATAAATACAGCTTCCAGTGGGTCCAGAATGCTGTAACAGACTCCGTGCAGCGAATAAGGAGCCAGAAGCAAAGGGTTAAACAGTCAGGAGCAGTGGTGTGGACAACAGCTGCGTTCAGATGCATATGGTAGCGACACGTGTCAGGTGCCAAGAGCAGCATGAGTGTCCGCCTTATTGGTACAATGGTCACGGTAGTGTTCGAACATTCTTGGTAGCATTGTTGGAAGAACTCTTGGTAGCATTGTTGAAGCAATTTGGCAGTCAGCTCTGTCAACCTCCCCTCGAACTGAAATGGGCATTAAGCTCAACTCCCCTGTCGACTCAGATCCTTCCGCCCAAATCATGTCGCACCAAGGACAAGGCAAACTGTCACAGCTACACGCCTAGCCTATTCAGCTCCTGCTCCCCGTCCCTGAAACAGGAGCAACCATCTTCAAGAGGAAGTTCCGGCTTGCTGAGCGGTCTCAAGTGGGTTACCTAGGCATAGACGAAACTTGCATCTTGACCCAAGGGTCGTGGATGCTCCTTCCTGTTCATGCCCTTGCAACTAGTCGAAAATAATTGATCATGACATTCACTTTGGACTTAGACTCGCAGTCTTGGCGTTGGGGCACAATTTCAATGCCTGAGAGCTTGGCGCCCCAGAACTGGCGAACCGCACAAAGCAGACAGGGCGCCGGGACAGCTGTAAGACTCCTTGTGAGGTCGTGGTAAAAGGTTGCAACTCCGTTGCAAGTGAAAAACTATACTAGTGCAGGCTTACTTAGAATGTCCGGTGGTGGTAACTTGCTGTAGGGATATCTTTTCTACTGGAGCATTTGTTGGCTGTGCCAGCAGGCTCACACCAAGTACAAGTTGAACGTGGCTCCAAGTGGATATTCGGGTGTATGAGCAATCCAGAAGGCGTAAAGAGCAAGAGCCTGGACGAGTGCCCGAGCCCTCGAATTGCCGGCACCCAATACCGCCGGTACTAGTTGTGCTAGCAACGAAGGCCTGATGGCACGACCTGACGGCAAAATTTGCAGGTGCGGCCTGTCACCCTGGAAAAGAAAACGTGCACTACAAAATGTCGCTCGACGCAAGCCACCCAGACACCAACAGTTCGGCAGCTACAATGGTTCGTGAAGTTGTAGAAATCTCGCTTCGCGACTATGAGAACCGCAAGGATGAGATAGCACAGCAGCTGTACCACGCAGCACACAATGTTGGCTTCTTTTACATTGCAGGCAAGCAAGTTGGCTAGTCATTTGTGTTGATGCAGGGCTGTGACTTAGGGTTTGCCTCGGTACCTTCAGCACAGGAGCTTTCGCCTGATGGTCCCCTAGTGAAGGTTTTATGCTTGGTTGCATGCAGACCATGGCATCTCTCAGGAGGAGGTAGAGGCTGCCTTTGCCACGGGCCGCACCTTCCTGGACCTGCCCAAGGCGGAGAAGGAGAAGTACCCCTTCAACCCCGACACCTACCTGGGCTGGAGGGGCCCGGATGAGCTGGAGACCGTCACAGGTTAGGCGTGTAAGGCACTGCAACAGGAAAGAGGAGGGAAAGCATGAAGCCGATATCAACAAACAAGTAGATGGAAATCGTGAGAACTGGCATGCTTTGTTGGATTGTTATGGGTGGTCAGAGGTGCAACTGACGGAGAGAGCAGCAGATGGGAGACTGCAGTAGTCAGGCTATCAGACGCGTGGGAATGGGTTGGAACACGAGCACAGTACACTTGCCAATGTGTCAAGCAAATAGAGCCGCCGCTACATGTCGAATGACAAGCATTGCAGTGAGGCAACCTAACTGAGGTCTGCACTATCACTAATGGGCGCAGGGATGGCTGCCCTAACTGAAATGAAGGGTGCGCCTTCCCACTCGATGGTGATGCAAGCAAGTGACTCTGCCTGAGCGGCACGCCATTGCAACGGGACGCCTCAGAGAGTGACTTCTAGTTTGCCTTGTCAGACTTCGTACTAACCCAGCTGACTCCACGTGACATGCAGGCAACCGGCTGTGGGAGTGGTTTAGCGTCGGCCGGTGGGGCACCCTGGGGTATGATGTCAAGGACCAAAAGTTCCTGGGAGAGAAGTGGCCGGAGAAGCTAGGTAAGTGCAGGGGCGAGGGTGACCTTTGTGGCAGCATCATTATACTGTCGACACCCTCGTCTTGCTTGTGAACTTGCAACAGCGCTGCCAGCGGTGTTGGCTTAGGCTGCTGGCTTAAGAGCAGCGTGAACGAGCTCCGCAGGGATTTTAACTGAGACTGATCATATCAGCAGGGCAACAGTTGCCATTCATTGGCTGCTGCTGCGCTGGTCGCTGCCGCAGGGCCAGAGTTTGCCAAGACCTCCCTGGAATTCCAGGCCAAGGTGCATGACGTCGCCATCAAGATCCTCCAGAGCCTCTTCCGAGGGCTGGGCTGGGATGAGTCCCGCATTGATGATGTGAGTTCCAGGCTAGGTGCTGGTTCGTTCTGTCCGTTGGTCAAGCTGGACACGGAGTGGCCAATTCCTTGCAACTGACTGCACCTGTAGGAGGGCAGGGTACACAACACAATATAGCGATGCGTCTCCCACCCAGCCCTCCTTTGCCGACAATGGGCTTTTGCAGCACCCGGTGGTGGGTCCACTATGGCTGGTCTGCAGCAGCCTTGAACCTCCCACACACCTACGCCTGCACTAGTCTTACTGCATGCACAGTTCTAAATTCACAATCTAACGCTGCCGCTTGCTGCAGCCCTTTGAGCTGGACCACGAGGAGAACCCCTCCTTCCTGGCCTGGAACTACTACCCAGGGCTGACAGAGCAGGAGATTGCTGACCTGCGGTCTGAGAACGGCAAGGTGCCGCCCAGGCTGCACGCGCACGCTGACATGTGAGTGGGGTCCGCGATGTGAAATGCAGCCTTGTCCACTATGTTTGCTGGCGGCGTGCCAGGCTTGAAAGGCAAGTGTCAGTGGTTGCATGCCCTTTCCCAGGCACCCCCAGGGTCTAAATGTCAGCAGCTACCCATAGATCTTTGTCAGCCCTGGTTGTCTGATCAAGCACCGAACACCCACCACACTTGGTTCCTCACCCTGACATGCAAGTCCTACTTCCGTGCAGGGATGTTCTGACCATCCTGTTCCAGCGGGACGGTGCTGTGGGCCTGGAGATTGCCCCGGGCAACGAGGTGGAGGACCTCGCCCTCATCGAAGATGTGGGCAACATCTGGAACCATGTGCCTGTGGCCCGCGAATGGACACCCTTGGACCCCAGGTGACTTGATGGAGGTGCTGGTGTGGTATGGTTACGGTGGTGCTCGATTTGGTGCCGCTGGTGTGTCTCTAATAACCAGGAAGCCCAGACTCGCCCAGTGTGCAACCTTGCCTGAGGGTTGTACCATAAAACTGAGCGCACCTGCACACGCCTGCCACTTGCATTCCTCATGTTGAACAGGCTCAGCTGCAGCACGCGGGCTGCTCATGCGCTGTGCTTTGCCGGCTCGCGTGTGCAGGCCTGGCCGCCTGACTGTGAACATTGGTGATGGCCTGACCCGCTGGACCGACGGCATCTACAAGTCCACCTACCACCGTGTGCGTGCGCCCAAGGAAGGCGACAACACAGTGAGTCTTGTGTAGCCTTGCCGCGGGAGGTCACCGCAGCACCATCATTGTTGCTTCCAAGTGCCCAGAAAAACGCTAACAGAATGCCCCATCTCACAGTGGGTGAAGCAGTTTTCACAATGAGTAAGCCAGTGTAGTGCATGCACTGTTGCACACTGCCAGTGAAAGTTGCTCTGCGGTGAATGGGTTCATGTGCACTCGGCTAAAACCCCAAACGGCCGCAGCGGTAGGTGGCAGCACAGGAAAAGCCAAGCCAGGAGCAAGCTGGCATGTATTTCTGGGGCGGTCTCCCGTAGTCCAGACCAGCTGTTGCAGTGCATCCCAAGCCCAAGTGCGTAG
Organism: Parachlorella kessleri; assembly: GCA_001598975.1. Lineage (NCBI taxonomy): Eukaryota > Viridiplantae > Chlorophyta > Trebouxiophyceae > Chlorellales > Chlorellaceae > Parachlorella > Parachlorella kessleri. The sequence goes on along the minus strand of BBXU01001233.1, from coordinate 43,046 downwards.
TAGTTCCTGTAGCAGCCTGGTGCCTGTTTCCTACTGCAGGGACCCCGGTACTCCATGCCCTACTTCGTAAACCCCAAGCTCAACTACGTCATCCAAGGCCCAGAGAAGCGCTGGGGCCCTGTCACCGGCTTTGACCTGCTGTCAAAGACAGGTGGGTGCTGAATCTAAGTAGGTCTCAGCGGCCGTGCAATGGTCTGCTTATGGCATTGGGAGGGACCCTGTGAGGCGGTGGCACCCTGCAGACTAGGCTGAAGCCTGGGCTGAACATAGCCTTGGCGCTCTCACCCCGTTCTGGGCCATGGAAGTGGAGGTTCCAGCTAGGGAGCCGTGACTGTCACTCACTCACGGCTGCGAGGAAAGCCAAATGCCCTTCTGCTCACTCTCGCTGTCGCCCACCTATGCAGGAAACGCCTATGCTGCCCGGAAGAACAATCCTGACAAGTCCTGGCAGCGGGCAGCATACACCGACGAGATTGCCCACCTCACCACCGAGCCTGTCGTGGCAGGAGGCAACACCGCCTGACGGGGGAGAGGATGACAGTTCAACTCCTGCTTTACAATAATCGTGCACTGCACATTGCCGACGTGCCAGTGGCAATAAATACCTGCTTGTCTCTCCCAGGGTGAGTTGAAAGATACTTTTGGTACCTCAGGTTGTGCCCTAGCATTGTACTTACCACATTTGTTGGGACAAAAACAGCATTTAGATGCAGGTAGAAGGGCACCATTGTAAGCTAAACTTTTGTCGCCTTGAGACCAATCTGACAATCAGGCTGCGACCACTGGATTCCTGGCCAAGCCATCTAGAGCCCACACACACAGAACGGCTTGCACGCATTTTGCCAGGCCAAGTCTGGCCAGTCCCTCACACCGTACCAATACAATATCTGCGGCAGGGCAAGTGATCTGTATGGCCAGATGGCCCTGTTCCAAACTGAGCGTGAGACGGTGACACATGTGCTGGGAACATGCGAGGGTTTCTGGGGGGGGGGGGGGCGACACCTCCTGTCCAGCGCGCCAGCGCGCAGGGCGCCAAGTGTTTCGCGCCATGGAAAAAATGTCACCAGTCGATCCCACTGCCTCGTTACTATATATTGAATGCCAATAATGAGTTCTCAGTCATCAGAAGCGGTGGCCTCAGGCCGCAAGAGTCTTCGCACTTCCTTCGCACCCTCGCTGTCTAACTCGATTGATCAGCCCAGCCCGAAGGGTGCCTTTCATAGACAGATGGGGTATCGAAGCCAACGCAAGACCTCACAGCGCGCGGTGGTGTCAACTATGACCGCTAGACAACGGTGAGTCTTGTTGGGTCTAGTGTTCATTTGTGAAGCAGCTTAGGCTTGGCATTGGGGGATATGCAACATTGGTCGTCAAGCAAGAAAGATTTCGTTCAAGACTTTGTTGTTGCAGGAGACTATGGAAGTTACAACAGGTCAGTTGCCGTGTTAGGTGGAGGTGTGATGAACACACCCAGCCACTAAGCCTTGCGACCTGCGTCGGTGGTGGCAGGCATTTCGAACAGGACAGAGGCAGGGGTGAGAGTGTGTGACAAGGCTGTATGCACTTATCTCTCAGAGTTTGACTGCAGATGGCTGTCAAAAAGCATCAAGCCTTCCAGCAAGCTCTTCAAAACATCCCCACCTCAGAGATGGAGAAGGTGATTGCCGCATCAGAGGATGACCTGGAGCGAGCCACCCAGAACTATGAACGCTTCCTACTGGCCTCGGAAGGCAAGGGCAGGTGTGGCCAGCTAGGACCAGGATTGCGTCCTCGTACTTCAACCTGACATGCCAGGCTGCAATGTTGGGGGCCAGGTTGCTCTTGCCACCAGTCCATGCAGGTCGGCAAGGCCTTTGCCAAACCACTTGTGGTTCCTGCTGCAGGTACCTCTGGAACAAGTTGCGAGACCTGGTGGCAAACATGGACGCAGAAACCAAGCTGCGCATCAAGCTGCTGCCAGTGGTGCCGCTAGACCGTGATTTAGCTGCAGAAGCCACGGTGGGGGGCTCTGCATCCCAGTCCAGCAGTAGGGCGTGCACCCCACGACTGCTGACCGGCCGCAGCACCAGTAGCAGCAAGGCCGGCACGCCATGCCAGGCAAGCAAGGCAGGCACACCCCGCAGCGTCAGCCGGGTTGGCAGCACCCAGCAGCTGGGCAGCAGCAGCAGCAAGCTGGGTTCGCCCAGGTCTTTGCTGAGGGCCGCAGCCACCAACGCAGCTGCTGGGCCGCCGGTGAAGGTAGAGCTCACCAAGCGGCAGCAGACAACTGTGTTCCGCTGGCGCACCAGCATGCACGTCAAGCTGGCGACCGACTTGCCGCAAGAGCTGCTACGACACCGCCATGACCATGACTTTGACAAGTACAACGCCAGCAGCCTGCTGGCAGAGGAGTTGCAACAAAAAGCCGATGCAGGGAGTGGGTCTAGGAAACGTTCGTCTGAGGCACAGCCCCGGCAGCAGCAAGGCAGTATAGACGCAGGAAGGCAGCAGGGGCAGGCTCCTGGCCAACAGCAGCGAGGAGCCTCACTTGCAGAATCGCAGCGCCGCAGCTCAGACCCACGGCGGCACGGCGTACAGCCGAGAATGACTGCCGCGGCAACCCACAGCCGGGCGGCCAGTATCGCCGGAAGTCGTGCAAGCAGCACAAATACGCCAACTGCATGCGCCTCACCCAGGACAGGAGCAGCGCACGCCTCAATAACAGCCGACGCCAAGCACTATGGGGAGCAGTGGTTTGCGCCGCCAGGGCTGTGGGCGGTGTGCAGCGCAGCCCGGCTGCAGGATGACGATGCAGTCATCCAGCGGCTGGAGCACCGCAACTTCCCCATTGACATCGACCCGGCTGTTGTCAGTGCTGCTGCTGCTGCAGCCGGCGGCAATGTGCCCGTGCCGACCACCAACACCAACAACAGGTCCCCACGCCGCAGGTCAGTGGGAGCTGGCGCAGCCGGGTGTGCTGGTTTTTACAATAGTGTTGCTTCTGCGGCACCTGGTCAGTTAATTGGTGAGCGGCAAGGTCTCTGCCGAACAGCTCACCCGATTATCAAACCTGCTGTAACCTACATCTTAGTACCTGTGGTGCCCATGCCTGCACTGCTGGAGGAGAGATGGATTGTCGACTGCTTGCGCATTCACGTTACAAAAGCCATGCCCGAGGAGTGATATTTGCACTGCCGCAGTATTAACATCAAGGAACAGGAGCTACAAGAAAAAATCATTGATGACAAGGGTGCCCAAACTTACGCCAAGCACTTGGAGCATGCTGGCAAGCGGCTGCCTGCGTACCTACAGTCAGTCATCAAGCCCAACCGGCATGTTGGACGTTAGGCGCTGGAAAGGGGGGGCCGTCAAGCAAAGCAAAGAAAGTTTCTAGGACAGCCAAGTGCAAAACTGCGGTTGCGAAACCGCCGGCATACAAACAAAGTTGCTTTACAGCAGGTGGCACGCTGCCCTATGACAGCCAGTCGGCTGCTGTGTCCTTCCCTCCTGCTGCCGCTGCCGTAGGCGCCTTCCGTTCTTGCTGCACTTCGCGCACTGCCTTCATAGCCGCCCTGCCCCCAGCACTGCTCTCAAACTTCTGCTGCCGGGCAGCGGCCTGCACCCATGGACACCTGTGCTCGTCAGTGACAGGCATCGTCGAGCCAAAACCAAGTATGGACAGGCTCAGGCTGGCCAGACGCAGGCAACCAGGCCTCTGAGACAGTACAGGCACACTCTGCATCCAGCCCTGTCAGTCCAGCCCAACTCTCACTCACTGTTCTCACTACCTGCCACCCATACTAAGCATAGCCCTAGCCAGAGCACTTCTAGGTGGCACTCACCGCCTCAGCAGCAGCTGCTCGGGCCGCACGATCAGCTTCAGTGTCCGCTGGCCGGTTCCTGCACCAGCTCGTGCCAGCTTAGGAGTGCACCCTTGGCTATCTCGTTTAACGCAGGTCGGATGGTCAGAGCACTTACCTTGTAGCGCTCTCATACAACTGCTTATCAGGACCGGACGAGCCCCCACAACAGCTGAGGCAGCCTCCCATGACGCGTCCCAACAAGCGGTCGGGTGCAAAGCCGCAGTGGAAGAAGCCGACTTTTCAATCCTCTGAAGGCCTTGATATAGTGCATCTGAGCGTACAAATAAGGTACCCTCGCTTGTAGTAACCTTTAGTAGCTGTCCTCGGGCCTAATGACCAGCATTCAACCCTTCAAAGCTGGCCCAATCACACAATGCTGTGAGGGGAGAAAGACAGTCAAGAATAGAAACGAATGAGAATGTTGCAGGTACCCGCTTGCACTACAGTACAGGCAGCGTCAGGCTCGTGGCGGGCTGGTCCGGGGTGGAAGAGCGGTTAGGTTCTAAAGCTCTCAACACCAACTCCCCAACAGCTCAGATTTCCTCATAGTCCAGCCCCTCCATCACCCCACCCGCTGCTGCAACCCCCCCTGCACCAGGAGTGGCCTCCGCCGCACCCCGCCCTGCGCCCAGTCCAACCCCCTGCTCTCGCTCCTGCTGCTGCTGCTGCTGCTGCTGTGGCTGCTGTGCCTGCTCCTGCTCCTGCTCCGCTTCCTCCCGCGTAAGGTCCACCACAGCGTTTGCCTCTCTCCTAGCCTTTGCTTTACCACCACGTCTTCCCACATCCTGTCCCCGATTGGACCTCAGTAGCTCGGCTGCTGCCTCCCCCATGACGCTGCCGTCGGGCGCGCCCTGGCCATAGTCCTGCTGCAGCCGCACCCGGGTCAGCAGCGCGCGCAGCAGCTGCCGCCAGGCTGCTTCCGCTTCCTCCTCACGCTTCTGGCGGGCCCGCTCCTCACGCTGCCTGCACAGGCACCGGGCGGCGGATGCAGTCAGGCTGCAGTGACACCTCCTAGGGAGCCTAGTGCTAGGGGAGATCCGCGCATTGCACGCACAAAGGATCACCCAGCAAGGACTAGTCCTGCAGGCAGCACAGCAACCTCGGCCGCCGGGCCCAAACCTCGACCGGGCGCTTTTACAAAAGAAGTAACGGGCACAGCCACCGCCAGTCTCATGAGGAGTCCGAGTGTAGCTTTGCCATACCCCGCCCCCTGTCCACCCCTCAGTGAGTTAGTGCCCCGCTTGCCTCTCCTCCTCCAGGTAGGTGGTCAGTACCAGTGACTCAAACTCCTGGCAGATGACCACGCCATCCAGGCGAGGTACCATGCGGCCGCCACGGGCGTCAAACCCCACCAGCGCCGGCGCAAAGTCCACTTGCAGCTTGCGGCACACAGGGGCTATGGAGGGCAGGCGCAGGTGAACCTGCAAGGGATGACGCCTCGCGGGAGCGTTACACCATAATTGCTGCTGCCGTCAAGCAGACTAGGGGCTATGAATACACGGCTGTAGAGGGATAACGACTGCTGCGAATGTCACCAAGTTGGATGTGCACGCCGACAGACTTGAAGTGTAGGGGTTGTTCAGGAGTTGCTCCAGGAGTTGCTGAGCCAACGAGACTTCAGGCAATGCGCATCACTTGGTGGTGCACCGCACCGCAGCACCTCACCACCCTCCCCAGAACCACGCCCGCTCTCCCCAAACCCTCACCGTGCCGACAGGCAGCGCTGCGGCAAAGGGCGGGGCCTCCACATTCCCACGCTCGTTGCGGGGCACCTTGCCACCTGCTGCCGCTGGAGGTGCCCAGGGCTTGGTTTGCCACACGCCATATAGGCAGGTCAGCTCTCCGATGCCATCCTCGACACCCTTGCGTGCCGGCCCGCCCTCTTTCATCGCCTGCAAGGGCATTTCGAGGTGCCAGCAAGGTCGCTGGGTTCTACATTAGCAAAGTCCGGTTTGGCAGCGCAGCGGCCGGGAGCTCACACTCTGACGCCACTGGATCCCCTGAAGGACAGACCAGCGGCAGACCATAGCAAGTAGGATACCTGATTAAACAAATCAGGAAGCAACAAACGAGGTAATGATAACCGTCAGCCAACCCAGCTGAACAAGCCACTGGTTGCAGGTGGACACTGCACAATACACATGATCCCCTGATAGCATGCCAGCACAGCACCACAGCCCCCTGCGCCGACAACCTTGCGTATATGACACCTGCATGATAGCCGCCAAGTACCATGTCAGGGCTCACCACCTCATCGCCCTTGTCATCACCGTCGCCGTCGCCGTCAGCGGCTGCCGCCGGCGGCTCGTCAATGCTGGCAGGCTCCACAGGCTTCTTGCCTTGGGCCCGCTTCTTGATGCGCTTTGCAGGCTGGCCCAGCTGGGAGGGCTCCACCTCCCGCCCTTCCCGCCGCCAGCGCTCAGCGGTGTGCAGCTCGGCCATGTGCTCGCGCAGGTAGTACGACTCACCCCTGCGGGCCAGCAAATGCCAGGGGCTGCTCGCTAGTTATACAGCTCAGCCATCCTGCTGTGCTTGAAGTCAGTCGGCCCATTCACCAGCGACGTGCCCCAGCGGCGGAAAGTCACACGAGACGGCAGCAGGTGTCATCACCCAAGTAGCTGGCGGGGGTTGATAGGTGCGCTGCCTGACTACAGGAGAGTACAACTTCATGGGGGTTGCGATTAACCAGTAGGAGCAGCAGGGCAGCACTATCGGGCAGCACTCTCCTAATCGGCCCTACAGGGTCGTGTGAGCGGGTGCCTGCACTCCTCCGTACCTGTGCAGGCCGCACTTTTTGGCTTCTGGCCGCAGGCCCTGGTACTTGGCAATGTGGCGCTCAAGCACGTACACAGGGTGCGACTTGAAACCGTCTATGGTGGTGGGCAGGCCGCGCTTGGCCTGCTGTGCCCGTTGGGCCAAGTCAGCGTCCTCCCTCGCAGCAGCCAACCTGTGCGCCTGTGCCAGGATCAGGAGGGAAGGTCATCAACACCAGAAGCGGTGCCTGATCATGAAAAACAAAGCCCGGAGAGCTTTCCAGCCTCCAGAACATACAACATTGCAATCTACTGCTACCATGCTGACGCGCAGAACCCTTGGAACCACACCACATTGCAACAAACCAAGTGCTAAGTCTGGAAGGGTAGAAGCATCCTGCCTGCCATGTTACACCCCTCACTTTGCAACATCCCTTGCAGCAACAGCACGTTGTGCTCACCTCATGCGGGGTTTCCATCCCCTCTCCACCCTGCTGGCCCAAGCCTTGCTGCTTCCCGTGCTGCGATTCCTGCTGAAGCTGCTGCTGTGGCCGCTCCTCCTGCTGCCCCTGCTGCCGCTCCTGCTTCATGCTAGGCACCGCAGCCGCCGGCACAGCAGACACAGGGCTAGCACCTGCCCCAGCTGCAGCAGTCAGTGTGGCCGCAACCTCCTTGGCCCTCAGCGGCCGCAGCGTGGCCTCCCACCACTTGCTGTCTCTTAGCTTTTCAGCAGCCAGGAGGGAGCGAGAGTATCTGCAGGTATCGGGTCAAGGTGTGAAGGCACGAACCAGGGGGTGGACAGCACACTTATTGTAACCTCAGGCCCAACAAAGGCCGCCAACTTTCAAAGCCAAGGCATGCCAAGGCTCAGCATTCCTACACACTCGGCAGTACTGGCAAAACGTCATGTTCAGCTGCATGGAATAGTCACTGCAGCACCGCAGGGTATCCCTCGGCACAGCCAGGCACCCACCCCCTACAGCCCCGTCAGGTTGGTGTGACGCACCTGGACGTCACATCCTTCGCGCCGCCCCCAGCAAAGGCGACCACATAGGTGAGCGGCTGGCCACGCGGCGCGAGCGACTCCACGTCGCCCTCCCTGTCAATCCAGCCGGTGAGCGGGTCCACATGCACCCACCTGCAGCGCGAAGCAAGCTAACCGCTGGAAGCCCAGAACAGCGAGTTCAACCTGGAACCCACCGACTTCGCCAGTTCTTGCCAACTCTTGTCCGTCAACCAACGGACCACAGCATCCAGCAAATGGCGTTGCTGTGCTCGGGTAGCTCAGTGCAGCTTGGCTTTCCTGGTGCGTCCAAAACTGCTGTATTGAACGGGGTTTCCAGAGAGACGCTGCTGGAATCAACGTAGCCACTAGTGCGCTGCTCACCTGGCCTTGTCTGGGGGCCCACACAGGACCTCCGCCCAGCAGGAGCCAACCTCGGACACCCTGCTGCTGTAGGCAGCCCCTGCCCCTGCAGCAGCTATCAAGATGGTCACACGCGTCAGAGCCTCACCGTGGAGGCCTTGCTGAGGCACCACAGCAGCGGGGCCTCTCATGCCCCCATTCATTGCCCCTGCTGTGGCAGTCCCCAAGCTACCAGTGGTCAAAGAACCAACCATGAGGATCCCATGGACGACCCTGTGAGCCTCACTGAACCCCACCGCGACTCGAAGGGCAACTAGCCACAGGGCAGGCACAACCCTCCAAGACTCGCAGCCTGCTCACCTGTTGCCTGGCTCTGCGCCCTGGGTAGGGCCACAGCGCTTCTCTTGACTGCAGGCCCAGCAGCTGGGCGAGCCCCCGCAGTCCGGCCACCGCCAGTGGCCCTTGCTGGCCCAGGCTCCCCCTGACCAGCGCTACTGGCCTCAAAGGCTGTGGCAGCCAAGGCAAGGGCTATCTGGTGCTCCTCCTCCTCGTCACACTTGCGCTTGCGCCGCTGCTCAGCGCCTGCTGCTGCGCCTGCCGCTGCATCCAGCCCGACCACATGCTCCTGCACCGCTGCATCACCACCGCTACGTCTTGCTGCGCCGGTGCTCGTGGTGCCAGCCTCACCCCTTGCAGGCGCCCGCCTGCGCTTGCTTGGCTGCTCCAAGCTCGCAACTGGGCCTTCTTCATCCTGCCCTGCGTCCTCCCCTGTTGCCTTGGCAGCCGGCTTTCTCCGCTTGGGGCCCCTTCCTGCCATCACACCAGCAGCCTGTCTCCCTCCAGCTGCCTCAAGCTCAGGGGTACCTCCCCCAGCACCTGTCCCTCTCCCCCTTGCCCTCCCTGGCCCAGTGCCCCTGCCAGATGCCCCTCTCCTAGTTGAAGGAGTCCTCGTCTGGCCACCAGCCGGGGATGCCGGCGACACTGCTTGCCTCCCAGCTGCAGCAGCACCCGAAGTCGCAGCGGCAGCAGCAGCAGAAGGTGCAGCTGCGCCTGGGGGCTCCACAAACCGCTGAGCGTGGCTGCAGCTCCGTGCCAGGTGGAGCTGTGACTGCTCCATCTGGCGCTGGGCATCTGGAGACAAGGGCAGGAGGGTGTAGGAGGTCTTGGGTCGCGCCTCAGTGATACCCACAGCATTACCTAGCCTTTTCCAACTAAGGCATGTGTTCCTGTAGCGGCACTTCCTTTGGTGGGAACCAACAGATGTAGACCTAGCTTGCGGGCCGGAAATGCAGGTATGCAACAGTAATGGCAGGGGCAGCACTTCACGGAAGCCAGCTGAGCAGCCTAGCGCTGCGAGAAGCCCACCTGCTGGCTTCAGGGGGATGGGGTGCAGGGAGCGCACGAGGCGCACCACAAAACCGTGTGCCCGCAGCACGGCAACAAAGAGTGCACCCAGCTCCTCCACGGTGCCGCACCGCCGCTCCACGACCTGCACAATGAATCATACAGCTGCACCTCAGGCATTGAGCAGGCCGTGCAACAAGGTCCAGACGCAAGACACTGGCAGCCACTAGACAAGGTGCAGCTTGTCCTAATAGGGGGCTTCAGTTGGTGCTTGCAGCCACTGAGGCTCAGATGGAGCCCCATTCTCTCGACTGCACTGGTGCGTCTTTCCCAGTCTCACTTGCTGCAGGTGCTCCACCAGACCATCAACCCCCCTGGCTCCCTGCAGCGCTTCATCTATTTCGTCCTGCCCGCACCCTAGGCCTTCATTGCTGCTGCCAGCCCCAGTAGTACTGCTGATGGCCAGACGGAAGCCGGCCTTAAACCAGCCAACCACAGGGTCCAGAGCTGCTTGATGCTGCCCGGGCTCCTGCCTCAGGTGGTCGCCCACATCAGGTGGCACCAATGACAGCAGCAGCGCCTGCAGGAGCCGTCAAACACCACCATCATCACCCACTACAAGGTGCTGTCTCTGCGTGGCCCAGGATTGGTTCCATGTGCCCAAGCAAGGGAGGGCCGACTGCACCCTTCCCAGCCCCCAAGTCAACAAGTCTCACGACAAGCCGCCAGTGGCTCTTGTTGCAGAGCACACGCGCAAACCTCACGCTCCCTCTGACCTGCAGCAGCGGCTGGCTGGCAGCAGCGTCCAGCAGGAGGCCCCTGCCCAGCAGGCACAGCAGGTGGCACCGGTGCACCAGCGCTGCGCGCTCCCTGTCAGCCTTGGTAAAGCTGCGGCCCCGCTTGAGAACTGCCCTCTGATGCTCCTGGTGTAGCACTATTGTCAATCCTTGGCTTGACCCGTCACCGCGACGATCCACAGCCAACGCTGGGTCAAGAAGCGGCTCTCCTGCCTGCCCTGGCTGCTTTTGGTCGCCACCAGCAACGTCCTCCCAGTCACTGGCATCGCTGGAGGTGGCAAGCTGCACAAAATCCTCCACTGGGATGCTAGCTAGCGGGACACAGGTGGTTTCATCGTTGTTTACACCCGCAGGGCCGGAGGCTGCTTGCTGCTGCTGCTCTTCTTGATGCTCCTGTGCCACGCGCCCTGCAGCTGCTGGGGCTCCGCAGGCCCCTGCTGGTTGGGCTGCGGGCGGCAGCGGCAGCTGAGCCTTGGGTACCGGCACCTGGGTATGAAACCATCGCATTGAGGTGAGAAGACATTTCAGGTAGTGTCTTGTAAAGGTTTGATAGGTTACGGTAACACTTGCACAATACTCCGGATCCTGGCGTCAAGCAAACCAGAGTTCTGCTGTTGCTACTTACCAGCGGTCCGTTTGCAACGTTTCTCGTCCTGCCCCTCTTCCTATTCTGCCTGGTAAGCAAAGTCTCCAAGTCCCGGGTGCTGGCTCCTGCCAAAGTCTCTGCAGCAAGAAACATGTTCGACATGTGACGGGTACCGGCCAAAGGCGTCCCGTGACTGCAAAGCAGCGGTGTACCGCGTTTCCAACCACTCCATGGCAGGACTAGGTACCTGCAGGCCCCTTGCCCCCATCACCAGTCATGACTGGCGCGATGCTAAGAGGATGGCCCCCTCAAGCAATTTACAAAGATATTACGGCACTATGTCACCACCTGAAGGTGCTACATCGTCCCACCGCTGTCCCACCGGCGACTTGCGTTCACACCTTGGACGCTGGCCAGCTGTACAATGCCGTACTGGTTCAAGCGATGGCAATGTTTCATCTCATCCCCAGCTCTGGTACTCAGTTCCACTGCTTAAGTTACTTGTATGCATTGATACTGCCTTATTTTAAGGCTACTTTCCTTAGTAAGCGATCGCTTTAGATCACACTAAGTGATCACCTAATGCTTTGAGCGTTATGAGGTGTAGCCTTTCTTGCCGTTCCTCTCACCTTGACATAAGCAAGCTCTCATGCCCCATTAGTTAAAGGCCTTCCCTGGCACTGGAGGCATCACCTAGGTGCCAAGAACACCGACAGCGCTCCTTGGGGCCTCAGTGGTTGTGGCCCGACGCCCACAATGCTCCAGCACCACAAGAAGCTGTCGCTTGACCTGGATAACCTGCTTCCCGAGGGCCTGCAGCCTGACGAAACCACAGCCGCCTCCAGCTCCGCCTTCCAGTGGAAGGCCCGCGGCAGCGCCAAGTCAAGGGTCAAGCCCCTCCGCAGCGATGGAGAGTGAGTTTTGTGACCCGCTGGAGCTCTACTTGCCTTGTAGTAGTTTGATGCCAAGCCACCGGCACTGCTGGGCTGGCGTGTTGGCGTGCAGCATAGCCCAGAGAAATGGGGGCCAAGCATGACCTGGTCCTGCTCCTGGTCACAGCCTCGAGTCCCTGGGGCGGCAGGACGGTCGGCGGTCCACAGACGCCGGCGACCAGCGGACAGGCCAGTTTGACGTGAACGGCCACCCTGCACGGGTGTGCCTTAGCCAGCAAGGGCTGGAGTGGACTTACGCGCCTGGGAGAGGCTGCCTGCCTGGCCCTACCAGCACAGAGACAGGCAGGTGGAGCCTTGCGGAAGGGTGGCTCCTTAGCGCCAGGACGATGCCCTGGCGATTTGGGCGTTACGTCGCTGTGGTAGGCGGTATGGAGGCTGGGCAGCTGTTGCACTGTGGGTGTCTTTGGCCAAGAGAAGCTGGGTGCAGGGTGTGAGTTTACCCTCGGCCTGTTGTTTTGTACACTAGCTCGGCTTGTGTGCCGTAGGTAACCTGACATGTGTCAACTTGTAGCACTGTCCCTGGTGTTCCCCCGGGCAGTGCCCTTCCAGGAGATGCTGGCAGTGCAGCCGCTGGACCCAGTGGGGCGAGGGGTGCTGCAGTGTGTGCGCATCAAGGCAAGCATGCAGTACTCCTTCACTCCACTGTGTTTGCTGGTTACTGGCCGGTGAAAGCTTCAGCTCTGAGCAAGCCAGCCGCCTGCTAAGCGATGTCGCCCACATTGCACAAGTCGTCAGTGTGATGTGGGGCTGCACGCTGCCTGGCGTCCTACTGTTGAACTAGCGCCTTGGTGATGCAACTTCTGTCGTTAAGGTTGCTCGCGAAATATGCAACGCATGCAACCTTGATGACAGAAGTCCAAGGCTGACGGATGGAGCACTTGAGAGGTGTGCAGGTGCACCGCTTCATGGTGTACACCTTCCGGCGCGACCCGCGGGAGCGCAGCGTGTGGAGCCCACGGCGGCTGGTCTTTGAGAGCAGCGCCGACTCGGCAGAGGATGTCGTCAAGGACTGGCGGGCGCGGCTGGCAGCAGGTGGGCATGCATGGCATGGCAGCCCCCTTTCTAGAGTCCATGCCATTGTCCCTACCCACGGGGCTATGATGTAGGGTTTTATACGCCAACGCTGGCTGTGCTGAAGCTCAATTGGCAAATGCTGGCTGTTTATTTGCTCGATTGGTTGCATTCCAGGCGCTGAGTCGGCGCTAATGGGCATGCTGGGTGCAGGGGTAGCAACCTGCTGTGCTGACAGGCCCACCCACCTGCTTGTGGTCCTCAACCCCAACAGGTGAGCTGTGGTGGCTGCAGCATATTTGAAGTGGCCCCTTCAAGACCAGCCACGGCAAAGAGGTGTAGCTTGAAGTGGTCACATGCTATCTATGTGTCCAGGCATGGGCCTCGTTAAGAGTGATGGCCAGTAACTGCGCAGTAGATCATGTCTCACACCCTCAGGACTGCAGGAAGCTGTAATGGAAGCGTCAAGTGCAGCAAGTGGCACTGCTGTTCTCACCTCCCCACTCCTGTGCCCGCATCTCTCCTTGGTGCAGTGGCGCTCGACGAGCGCGCACTGTGTACAGCCGGATTGTGGAGCCCGTCTTCCGTGCTGCTGGCGTGAAGGCGACGGTCATGGAGACAAAGTATGCCAACCATGCGCACACGCTGGTTGAGCAACTGCGCCTCGAGGATGTGGAAGGCATAGACGGTGGGCAAGGCACATGTCGTTCGTTGTACATCTGACATCTGTTGGTTAAGGAAACATGTGGTCAATATTGTTGCTCGCATGGCAAGTATTATTTTTCCTGTAGGCTGACTTCTTTGCTGTCAGCTTGGCTTTTGTGAGAAAGACTTAAGGTGGCCCACGTTTGGAGGCGCTGACTGAGGCAGGGCTAAGACGGTGCGCTTGTTGTGACGTCCTGGGCAGTTCATGCAAGTTTGTTATTGGTGAACTGCAGGTATAGTGGCTGTTGGTGGAGATGGGGTATTCCATGAGGTGAGGCAGCTAGCCGTACTAAATTTTGGGCGTAAGCACTACCTGTGCATGTGGATTACTTCTCAACAACCAGCAGCATCAAGAAATTGCAGTTGCGCTTGAAGGCCAAAGCATCAGCCCTGACACTTGTGTGTTCTACCCCAGGTCATGAACGGCTTCCTGCAGCTACGTGCGTCAGCAGGCCCGCAGCTCCAGGCGCGGCTGCTGCAGCTGCGGTTGGCGCATATCCCAGCCGGCTCCACAGATGCAGTGGCGTGCACGCTTCACGGCACGCGCTCCGTCTTCACGGCAGCCATGCACATCGCCCTGGGAGACCGGTACGCCACTGCAGAGCGTGTGCGAGGGCTGGAAAGTGCTGCGCTCATGGCTGCAGCACATCCTCATTTGCCTTCGGAGCTGCACCTAGGGCTGTCATGAGCCCAGGCAGGGGACATGGCTAAGATCCTTCCAAACTCACGGCCCCAGATTTAGCATCTGCGCTATCCCCGCGTCTCCCTGCAGGACCGAGCTGGACATCCTGCGTGTAGACACCGGCGAGGGCGCCACCCGCTTCGCTTCCTGCATTGCTGCCTACGGCTTCATGGGGGATGTGATGGCAAGCAGCGAGGCGTTTCGGTGGCTGGGCCCTGCGCGCTACGATCTTGTGGGTGCAGCCAAGCTGGCTTCTAACAGGGCCTACCGGGCAAAGGTGGGTTGGAAGGTTGATGCCGGGAGTTAGTGGCTGGCATGGCCTGCCAGATGTGCCCCGCCACTGGTGTTAGGTCCTGGGGCGCCGTCTTCAAACAAACCGTGCCGTATCTGAAGAGCTGCACCGGCGAAATCTGTGTGGCATTGCTGCCTTCGTATTTATGTGTTTCTACTGAGCGATCATGTTGATCAGCCGTTTGCAAAGGTGCACCTCGCGGCTTGGCCTACTGAAGGGCACCACCTGTCAAGGCAGCTGCAGGCAGGCTGGCGCTCGAGGATCGCAGCCGGTCAAATGGATGGCACAGCTCTAAAATTCTGAGACGCAGAAGCCTGGGAAGCCCTGGCCCTGCTGCAGGTCTCCTACCTGCAAGGAGCGGTCTACCACAATGCCCTCGCCGCACACTCCGTCTGCGGCGCCAACTGCCCCGTTTGCCGCGCTGCCTCGTTCGTCCGCAAAAGCAACTCCCCCTCGGCCCCCTCCCTCCTGGCCAGCCCACCTCCCTCGGTGTACCCCTCCCCTGCCAGGCCAGCACTAGAAGCAGAGCTGACAGAAATCACTGTTGCGCCTACTAGCGCGGCAGTGGGGGCGACACATAATGGCACTGAGGAGGTGATGGTGCTGCCGATCTTGCCAAGACAGTCAGCAGCCAGTCCTCCCTTGCCCTCCGCGGCACTTGCCCCCGAAGCAATCAGTAGAATAGCAGGAGGCAGCAGCCCACTTAGAGTGCGGCCGAACCAGGCCAAGCAGTCATCAGGAACTGGGGCTCTGGCCGTGCTTGACAGCAGCCCTACGCAGCGAGATTTCTTGCAGCCCGCCTTCAGTGCTGCGGAACGACACCAAGATGCTGACTGGTGAGTAATTGCTTGGGGTTGGCCGTGGGGCAGCTCTACCGCTCGAGTACTGCACTTGCAAGGTACTCAAGATCTGCCGGGCTGCATGCTAGGCTCCCTCCAAGCAAGAGTGTGGATGGGATGTGGCCTCTTTATTGATCCGTGTGCGCTTTTGTGCCCCTGCAGGAAGCATGTTGAGGATGCCTTTGTTTCTATCATGCTCATAATCATGCCATGCCGGTCCGAGAAAACCAAGCAGGTAATTTCATTTCTTCTGATTTGGCGAGGTGGCATTGGTGCCTTGGCACAAGTGGCGTTCTCCCCTGTCTGGCAGCCGTTAATCAACAGTCCTATGGCGACCCACGCTTACGCCGCTACGGAAGGGCTAGGGCTAGGGCCGCTAGGGAATGTAACTGTAACGACCTGACATGATGGTGGCAGTGACCTGCATGTCTCGGAATCTGTTGCAGGGCATGGCAAGGTTTGGGCACCTGGCTGACGGAAGGCTCAAGCTGGTGCTTGTGCGACGCTGTAACGCGCTCCAATACCTGGGCTTCCTGCTGAGCATGTCGCGGACAGGTGTGTCCATAGGGCAGGGATCGACTGATTAGGGATTGAAATGCCAGCTACTGAGGGCTAGCATGGAGCTGCAGCTGTGTTCACTAATTGGAGTGCTTTGTTGCTGCTCATGTGGCATGTGAAGCCGTGATGCTCAATGGCGCACCGATTGGTACTCACTGCAGGTGTCTTCCCCGGACAGCATCCGTATGTCGACGTCATTGATGCGGTGGCTGTGAGGGTGGAGTGCCAAGGCAAGCAAAGCCACTGGAACCTGGACGGCGAGCTCTTGTCTACGCAGTGCTTGAGCGCTGAAGTGCACCAGGGACTCGTGGAGGTATTTGCTCGGGGGGTGGAGCGATGAGCTTGAGAAGGAGAGAGCTGAGGAGAAAGGGTGCTGGTTATCTGATATTGATGGCCGCTCGCTGTCTATATTTCCCTAATGCTTGGTGGGCCCGAGGGAGCCTTTTTTATCAACAATCGTGTATGGCCGCCTTTCTCAACTTACGCAGAAATGTCTTGCTGGCCGTTTTACTCATTTGTCTCTTTGCCTGGACAAAGATGCGACTCTGGTTTTACATTTATTGAATACCCTGCTTGGGTGTCTTGACACAGTAAGCCAGAAAATGGTAAGTCTTGGAATAGAAATAAGATGTAACCTGTAGTTTCCCTGGTTTTACCAAGGCAGCGAGGTACTCATTGGGGCAATGTTCACCAAGAAAGGTAGCAAAACATCCTGGAAGGAGTCTCACTAGAGTGTCAAGAAGGTATTGATACGTCACAATGATAAGGTTAGGAAGGGGTACTAAGGGTTTTACGTTGCAATGCTGGTTGCTGACTGTCCTGTTCACAAGTACACTAAGAGCACTTATCTAGCTGCTTGCAAACTTGCAGACCCAGACAGTACACAGACAGTGAAAACGTCAATCCCCGCTTTTGTACACCAGCGCTTGAGCAGCACATCACTGATGCTGGCCAGGAATGTAGGCAGAGATGTAGGGATTTGATAGGATGCCCGGGCCACTGGGAGCAGACATGGCGGTAGGAGACCCAGGCATGCTGGTGCTGATTCTGATGGTGGCATACGCGGTTGAAAGATTGCTATGGTCCTGAGGAGGGCTGTTGTATGACCTTGACACATTGAACTTCTCTGATGGCAGGGCCCGGCTTGCCAGGGTGGGTGAGCCCGCTTGCGACATGAAAGTGCCGACAGGACTTCCTGACGCTCCTCCACGCTTGAAGCTCAGGGTGGCATTGGCCCAGTCCTGTGGCATTTTAACACTGGGAGCTGTGCTGGGAGGTGCTTTGCCCCTGCTGGCAGTGGAGGGACTACTAATCCCGGCGGCTACCCTGGACGGCACAAAAGTTGTGTTGGCGGTATAGTTGTTGGCAGCGGCGGAGGGCTGAGGAGAGCTGTGGGAGGGAGGGCTGCCGGCGGCCGCATTCATCAGGTGAACGCGCAAGGAGTCATTGCTGTGCTGCAGTGCAGTGTGACGGCCTTTCCAGATGTTGGCCTCTCGCTGCAGAGCCTCCACTTGGCTCTGGGCACGCTCCACCTCCGCCTGCAAGCCCACACAGTTAAAGTTGCATTGTCAACCCCCAAGACGGCATTTCATAACCGTAGCGGCTGGCTGCCGACTATGAGGGGATATTAGCCACGGGGCTGCAGATCTCCAACTGGCTGAAACCCAGATATTCAGCATTGTCTATATGTTCCAGCATCACCCCATCTCTCGTTGCCTGCATTCTGCCCACCTGCAGCTGCTGCTGTGTTGTCTTGGCGGACTTGAAGGCGGCTGTTGTGGCCTCATGTCCCGACTTGGCCTCAGCCAGGCCACGCTGCGAGCCCTCCAACTGAACCCTCAGGTCAGCCAGCGCAGCAGCATGGTCCATCTCCTGTGCTGCTTGCTTCTGCTGCAGGTCGGCATAGTCAGCTTGGAGCCTCTGCAGGCTAGCATCGGTCTCTCGAAGACGGGCAGACGCCTCAGCCTCGTTGCGACCCACCCTTTCACAGCGCTCCTTTTCTCCAGCCAGCTCGGCCCTGTATGCAGCAGACCGTGCCGCATAAGGCACCATACAAGGCCGAGCTAGAATTTGTAAGCAAAAGCAGGCTTCTACAAGGACAAAGACCTGCTACAGCGATCTGTTACCTGAGTGAGGCTGTTTCTTCTTCCTTACGCTGGACCCGGCCCTTCAGACGCTCAATGCCAGCCAGCTGCTGGCCACACTGTGCCTTCATGCCCTGCATGCACCAGTTCCAGTTTGTTGAGAACTTTCCCTGTAGTAGTGGGGACAAACTTCCGTCTGCGATAGCATGACTGAAAAGGCATGCGATATCAGAAGACAAGATTCTCTGCACCCATGGTATTCCAGCTGTTTACTTGTTGTGCCGATAAATGCACCCCTTGAGAGAGCCCCAACCCCACCTGCAGCAAGCCATCCATGTCGGCAATTTGGCGCTGCAGCTTGCCCACAGCCTCCTCCTTGCGCTCCACCTGCCCCTGCAGCTCGGCAAGCGCGTCCTCCCTAGCTGCCAGGCGGCCGTGCACCTCGTTCAACTGCTGCTTCAGGCTGGTGCACTGCTCTGCCTGTTTGTCATGCTTCGCTGCCAACTGCTGCAGACGGGCCGCAGTCTCAGCGCCCTCAGCATTGCGTTGCTTTTGCAGCATCAGTAGATCAGCCTGCAAGGCATGCGTGGCGGGGCTTGTGAGTAGCTTTTATGTGTAAAGCACACTAAGTTGCTCAGTCTACAGCACCGCACGTGAGTGACGGTGACCACCGGCTTTGACCACCAGCTGAGGACTTGAAAGCGATCACTACACCTGTGCAGCTTGAAACTGAGCCACGAATGTATCCCTGTCTTGCTCGCTCCGGGCAAGTAACGCATGCGTGGTTTGGGCCTCGGTGCTCATCTCAGCCAGCTGTGCCTCCATGCGCATGATAGCCGTGCCCTGCTGTGCGATGGTGGACTCCAAGCCTTTGGCCTCACGCTTACGATCAAGCAGCTGCTGTTGGTGCAGCCCTGACTGCTGTAAGGCGGCCTGCAGTGGAGAGCATCATAGCAGAGTCTGGCAGGCTTTCAATTTACATGAAGGCAGTCCTCCCATGCTGAGCAGGCCAGCTATCCAACTGCTGCTTAAGTACTCTATCTTGCTACACAATATCGCATGAGCCTCAGCAGCATGGGCCAAGGATGGACCGCAGGTAGACCACCTCGTCGAAAAAGCACACCTGCAGCTTGGATGTCAGCTCAGCTTCCCTAGCGTGCCACTCGGCCTCACGCGTCGCCAATCTGCCCTCAGCCTCCCTCAGCTTCTGACCCATAGAGGCCGCCTGCCCCTCCACAGCCGCCTGCTTGGCCCTGCCTGTCTCCTGCATCTGCTGCAGCTGCCTTTGGATGCTTGCCCCCTCTGCCCTTGCAGTGGTCAGCTGCTGGCGGGCCTCGGTGAGCTGGTCTCTCAGCGAGCGGCAGATGGTGTCCGCTTCCTTGCGCTGTGTTGCCAACTGAAATGCGGAGCAAGACAGAGCCTGCCATGTCAGGCCACCGGTTCACAAGGCAGGTCTGGCACATAACAATGCCAGCACATATCAGCAGTTGCTGGCATAAACTGGGTAACATCCCCACTCCCTCAGGAGGGTTACCAAGCACCAGCACTTCACAACCCAAACCCACCTGGCTGTTCTGCTGCTCAAGGTCCCACACTTGCTTGCAGGCCTCATCAGTCCTGGCCTTGGCATCCTGGGAGTTCCTGTCCAGGGCTGCCAGTTGCTCCTCCGCGCCCATCACCACCTTATGCCACTCCCTGTTCTCTCCCTCCACCTCCTTGAGCCGCTGCTGCAGGCTCTGCAGCTTGTTGCGGGCGCGCCCTTGTTCTTCCACGGCCTGCAGCAGCGGTTGAGAGGCTGGGCATCTTCTGCATGAGCCCTGAAATCGCTGGCGACTAGAGGAAGTTGTTGTGGCGGCAGCGACCAAGCAATAAGACTAACAGCGCCCTTGCCTTTCCCAGCTTTTGCTGCATCTCTTCCTTCTCATCCAGCGCCTGCCCCTTCTCGATGGCTACTCGCTCTAGCAGGGCCGTAAGGTTGCTAACCTCCGCTGTCTTCTGTGTGAGCTGCAGGTTGCACCGCTCCAGCTCCTGCAAGCAGCCCGGCTGTCAGGAACGTGCCTGCTTCCGATATCATAAGCCCTAAGAACGCGGTAGGCTTTGTCACCCACCTGCTGAACCTGCGTGAGGCGGATCCGCAGGACATTGCTCTCCCTGGCAGCCTCCCAGCCAGAAGGAACGGCTGACGCGGGTCGCCCCTCGCCACCTGGCGAGTAGCAGGTCCTAGGAGGTTGGAGGCTCAGATCTCCGCAACCAGCAAAGTGCAGCTCAAATCCCACACCATTGTCTGCTGCGGCGTTGCCCGTCCCAAAGCTGTAACCAGCGTCGGTCATTTCTTAGACAAGTATATCTGTCACAATAACAAATGGGTGTGACATGCTTAATTATGGGCAGCGGCGGGGCTTTACAGAAGGCGCCAAAGAGCGCAGGCGCCCTGCAAGTAAGCCCAGCTAGCAAAGCTTCTTTTTTGGACTTGCAGGTATTAGAATCAAGACATTGTAGCCCTTACTTACTAGTCTGCAGTGGGCGACTAGTGCCATCTGCCTGAAAAGTTATTTTCAGTTCTCAGGCTGCCAGGCTCGCCAAGCTCAAGGAGTGCTCAAGGGTATTTCGGGAAGGCATCTCAGTCAGTAATGCAGGCCTGAAACACACACCACAAACTCAAGAGCCATACCCATAACCATTTCTGTCATGTCACAGTGTGTCGCGGGCCTTACATCTGCTCCCTACCAATAGGACTGCTGCAGACAACGCCATGCTGCCACCTTGAGCGAACAGCCCCGGCCCCACTAGAAGGCTTCAACTCCCTCATCGTAAGCTGCTGCCAGATGAGCGAGCTGCTCGTGGATTTCGACCAGCTCTTCCCTGCTGTAACCCCAACCATCTAGCGCTGCTTGGCCCTGGGCTGTCCCAGCTGTGCGTCGGAAGTCCCGCATCAGTACCTGCACTGCTGGCTTGAAAGCTGCTGTCCCTGCCAACCTTGTGAGAGTGGGGCACGAGGTCACGCTTGCTGCTGCTGGTCGCAGAGTCCTCCCTGGCACACCAAACACCGACACCTCAGGCCTGAAGATGTGAGGGTAAGGTAGCGGGATGGGCAGCGGCTGCGAGCTGAGCGTGCGCTGCCTTACGCATCGGATGGCCTCCCGCACAAGCGCAGCGTCTAACGCTGACGCTGCCGCGCTCAAGGGCATGGCACCCTTGTCCCCCTGCTGTGGCCCTCGAAGCACCAAACTCTCTACGTAAGTCTCCCTAGCAACTGCAGGCCAAGCTAGGCTGGGTGTCAAGCAAGCTATCATGCTACTGGTGAACGGCTTGTCCAACTGGCCTGCTGCCCCGCTAGGATTGCTGCTGCTGCCACTCCCGCTGGTTGTGTTTGCCCTGCTGTGTTCTATGCTGTGTTCTATGCTGTGTTCTATGCGTGCATCTGCCCGCTGCTGCTCCTGCTGTAGGTCAGCGGACGGTGCGGGGCATGGCAGTGCAAGCGATAGGGCTGCCAGCGATGAAGGGTGCTGGCTGCTGAGGAGTTGCGTCAATGCGCCAAGGTCCATACCACCTGCAAAGAAAGGGTTGTTCCCGAATGAGGGCCTGAGAAATAGGCTTGTGCCACGCTTTGAGCCAGCCGGTCTCGCTCTCCTAGCGAGACCTGGCTGGGGCTGGGGGCGCTGCCAAGCACTGTGTATCAGGGATTGAAGACTCACTATCTAGAAACCCATACTTATCATCACAATGCCCCACCCATTACCACCCACCACACCCACACCAAGCCGCAACTTACCAAGGCCACCTGCAGACCCAAGGCCTCCATCCAGGCGGTATGGAAGCGTAGCAGAGTCCACGGCCGCCGCCAAGATAGCCGACGCATGGAACAAGTTGCCCTCCTGCCACCTAAGCGCGTGTAGCCCATCATGCAGTCGAGGAGGCGCAAGCGCCACATAGCTGTCACACCGCTGCGAGAGCACTGCATGGCTCAGTCCGTTACTCAGCACGTGCCGCCGTGCCTCTGCTGGGCTGAGCGAGGCGTCCGGCACTGCTGCAGAAGGTCGGACAGCAAAGAGCAAGACTGGGCGGGTGCCATACTCATCGCGTAGCTCCTGCAGCGAAACAAGAGAGGCTAGTGACGGGGATACGGTTTCATTGGGAGGAGTGCTTGTGAATGTGGGATGCACAGGCATTTAGTGACAAAGGTTTTGATACCATAGCAAAAAATGATGCCAGCATGGGCAACCTAGACACACATCTGCCCTGCCTCGCCCGCCTCTTGCCGCTCACCTGCAACGCATCTGCAGCCAGCTGTCCAAACCCTGACAAGTCATCTATGAGACACTGGAAGCCCTGCAGCGAGTCGCACTCCTCAGCAAAGAACCTACACAGCAAAAGCTAGGTTCATCGTGTGTTTCAACTGCTTGGAAAAATACTATGCCGGCCTCTGCATGGCTCCAATATCGGTTCTCCTGCCAGCCCCTGCACCTTCAAACTGGAGACCCTTCCTGACCTACCTATGTCTTTGGCGATCTACAGTTACTAGCACTTCACAACCGTAGCTGCTGCCACCTGACCAAGCGCACCTCACCTGACGGCCTCTCCAAGCCCTTCCCTCGTCTCCTGCCAGCTGCCGCCCAGCCCTGAGCCGTCCCCCCAGCCGCCAAACTCTGTCACCCCCGCCCACACTCCCTCCAGCTGATGTATGCTCCTGGGGTGCAAGTGGGCCTTGAGGAAATCTGTGAAGTAGCTCACACCCCCGGCAGCATCAAGCTCCTGAGCCGCGGTGTCCAGAAGACTGGGCAGCGCCTGTCGCAACAAGCAGGGAGCAGGGGAGCATGCTGGCTTACAACGAAAACAGCTTTGGGGTCAGGCTCACTCAAACCACTACAAAAGGCTTCACTGCATGCCTGTTGTTCCTTCACAGCGCTGTGCAGCAGCACCGTAGCACCCTGCCGTGCACCAAACGGCACAAAGGCGTTTTCTCGATGTCATCACACATATTGTAGGGCAGGCTGGTCGCACAAGGCTGCTGACAGATCAATCTCCCAAGACCTCTCCAGCACTGGATAGCCTGCTTGGCTATTCCAGGAAGACTCAGGCAGCAGTTTTGTCTTAGGCTGGCGCCACTCCTTCACTGAGCTGCTATTCCTCATATTCAAGAAACTCGCTGGCCACCCCGCTAGCCTTCCTACTGGCAGCTCCACCCACCGGGTCCAAAGCGCTCGCAGCGTCCCTCTCCGGCTCAATCTCCTCCCCTTCAGCCTCTTCCTCCAGCTGCTGCATGAACCTGCTCCTGGGCACCGGGTGGGAGCGGTGCACCTCAGCCCGCCCACCCCAGGTAGTTATGCCGGCCTGTGCAGCAGCTTCTACACCCGCGTCCAGGTAGAGCGTGCCGCGAGCCCCAATGCCTGCCAGTGATGCAAGCGGGCAGGACATGAGCACGGCTGGTTTGGTAGCAAAGTACAAGGCCCAGCAGTGAGGCTTAGAAACGCATGCAGTGCAGGAGGTCCAGTGGCGTGAGTGCGTGAGAGGAAGCGCTCCACCCGCCAGCCCCATGGCTCGTCTTACCTCCAAGGCTCCCTTTCTGGTCCAGCAGCACAAGGCGGGGGGTGTATGTTGCGTCGCCCTGCAAAGACAAGCCCTACGGTGTCAACTCTACAAATATAGATAAGTGCCGCCTCACCTCAGTGCTATATGGGATTGCCCAGCAGTCTATACAGACCTGTCACCACAGGCCTTAAAGGTGTCACAAGCAACCCGCACCTGCAAGGTCTCCCCTGCACGATACACCGTGCTCAAGTCTATCTGATTGGCTGGGTTGCGGGGCTCCTCGCGTTCTTGCAGCCCCAATAGCTCATCCTGCAACACCACACTTTTGGCCATGCCGGTGGCTTATGTTTGGTGTCAGCAAGTGCCAGGCCTCGTGCTGGGATCAACAAGTGCATCATTGACTCATGTTGATTATACCTGAAAGTTCCAGAAGTGGGCGCCGACGTAGTTGGCAAACCCACCAAGCTGGAGGGTGATGACCTCTCGCCCCATGATGGCGGCCTTCAGGTATGCACACAAATACAAGTATTGGAAAGCATTGCTGCATGCCGGCTTACCCTGAGACAGGGAAGTGTGTCTAGCTGGCTCCACGTCACACAAGGCGCTCTTGCACATGGCTTAACGGCCAAGAGGACTGATGCCATCTATATATGTTTCACGCCCGAATCTCAGGCAAAGCATCTCAGACTGATCAGCTGCTGGTCGTGATGATGTGACGCTAGTCGGACACGCTCTTGGTCAGTGGAGGACGGCCCTCAGCTTAGGAAGTGTGCTTGGATGTGTGCTGATGCTTGGCTGGAGGCCTTGGCTGGCAGCCAGCGCCCTTGCCTGGTACCGATACCTTTGCAGCACCATGACCAGCCGCCTTTAAACCCGCCTGTGGTTCAAGCAAAAAGCCTTGCCGCGCCTTCCGGGCCAGCCTTGATTATAGGTGTGTGTCAGCTGCCCCTACGGCAAGACTGAATGGTGTCTGTAACGTTACCCTGCAGCAATAACAGGAAGGGTGGCCTGGGTGGCATGCGCGGTTGTAGCCCTCCAGTTCACACTGGAGGTTGACATGCTGCAGATCGATTCTGCTGGCCAAGTGATAACAGGAAGGACCTTCGAGCGTCTGTGGTTTATTTGCAGGGGATCCTTCAAAGCTGGCATCGACCATGGCAGGCAAGGAAGGTTGGGATTGACTTTGCCGGAGATTGATGGGCTGCTTGCCCTGCGTTTACTACCTTGCTCACTATCATGCAGTCACCAAACAAGTTTGTTGGGAATACTTAGAAGCTTGGGAGTACCCCATATCGTGGCGCCTTGAAGCTTGCGTCGTGAGACGAGGATGTACCATCTGGTCGCCTACAACTTTGGACTGGCCTTCAAGGCTCTCCTTCTGACAGTGCCCAACCTACCGCTGCATCACATGCGGCTCACCGCAGACTATATTGTGAAGATTGCATTCAACTGCTGAATGGCCAGTGCATTCTGGGCGCGCTCGCGCCATTTCTGGCGCCTCGCAAGTCGAGGCACTATTCTCCCCGGGGCTGGCCCACGACCTGAGTAGCATGCGCCTCATATTAAACTTTGTTCGCATCGAGAATCTAGGTGTTAGCTTCCGACGCGATTGCCGGACCCCCGCCGCGATGACCCACTAACTCTGTAGCGCTGGTTTGGGTGGTCGTGGCATTACTGCCGGCTTATGAAAATATGGGCTACTACAAGGCAGTTCAAGCTGGCTGGATTGTCGTCCTGTGGCTGCTCCAGGCATGAGGGTCTCCACCTGTGCTGCCGGGGACACCTACGTGCAACTTAGTGTGGCAGCAAGCAATACACGTGCTAGCTTTTGGGCGCAGGGATGCCAGGCCACCGCAGTCCTACAAGGGGGAGCATGGCAGTATGCAGCCTACAGCGCGGGCTGTGGAGCGTACATGAACAGCACTGGCAGCCAGCATTTGGCCGCAGGTAGTTGCCTACATCATGGTGGTCTTTTCATCGTCATTTTTGAGGCTTGCATAACATAAAGCATCATGTCTGCACAACTTTCACTCACTAAGTATGTGTGCTTGCAGGGTGCCCATGCGACTTGCAGGCAACTTGTGCAGCGGGATTTGTTTGCATGCAGCCCTGGGGCAATGCCAGCACCACAGCAACCCAGCTGCCAACCCGGCTTGCCAGTGCAGTAAACAGCGCAGCAGCAGGGATTGCCTCTCAGCTCCAGTCCTCACAGACATTCCAGCAGCTGGCGTTGGCAGCTGAGCCTTACAGTGCAAAGCTGACCGCCCTCTACGCTGGTAGCATCGGAGCTGGGGAGAAAGGGGAGGGAGGGGGCTTGCTACAGGCACTGCTATCTGATGGCTCTTCAGCCATGTACCTATGTCAGCCCTGCACCTATGGCCAATATTGCCCACCAGGGAGCTTCGTCCCACCAGCAGACTCCCCTGCTGTACAATCGTGAGTTGGATTTAGCCACGGGTTAGGCTATGTTTGTATTGCTGGTGGGAGTGTGTGTGAGCTTATGGGTTGCTTAGCCGCATTTGGGAGTCACGGCAGCATGGTCAGGTGGCGATACGCTGTTAGACTACACTAGACTAGCCGCATTGGGGATTTTTTGTTACTCCGCTGCTGCTGCGCGTACTGAGTTTACGCTGGCCAAGTTGGATGCAGGGCTCTGGCTGTGTTACAGTGCCCTGCTGGCAAGTACTGCCCTACTCCGGCAGAGACTCATGACTGCCCCTCGGGCGCGTTCTGTAGTGCTGGCTCGGTCCAGCCGATTACGTGCAACATGAGCACCCTGGTGAGTTCCCACTGCACAGGGCACTAAACACTCCCTGGCAGGGCTGGACTGCAGGAGTGGTGCTAGGCCGTGGGATGCTCCGCTAATACACTGCAGTTGACTCATACCTGCCGCTGTTACTTGACCCATGTGTATTGTTGGGACCCTACATCGCTTGCTTGCGGTGGCAGGTTGATGAGTACCCTCTGTTGGTTGCGCCTGAGAGGCCACCAACTATCCTGGAGCGGGTGTATCTCAAGGGGGACCTCCTGGCTGGTAACTCCTGTCCGGCAAATTCCACCCAACCCTCCCGGCAGTGCAAGGCGGGGTCATACTGTCCTGAGCCTGGGATCATTCTCCCGTGCCCGGCGGGGCACTACTGCAAGGCCGGCAGTGTTGCCCCCACGCCATGTCCGAAATTCACTCACTGCCCAGAAGGCTCAGGTATGAGGGCTGGTCCCCTGTGGCACCTCCACAAAACTACTGCAGTAGTCGTGCAGGCACAGCAGTCGTGTTTCAGTTCACACCAAGTGATTGACTCAAAATGCACCTCCAACACTGCTTTTTGGCTGTGCAGTGTCAGCAAGCCTCCATTACTATGGCTTCCTTCTCATTGGGACAGCATTAAAGCTACTGTGGGGGATCTACTTTGGCACCTTGGCCATCATCAGGTATGCCATGCCACGCCGTGCAGCAGTCCATGAAAGGACCATGTTACATCCCCAGCAGCTTGCGCTCCGGCCTCTGAGACACCCACCTACACCGTTGCATTGGGAATCGTTGGGTTGCATACAACGGGCTGAGGCATGCCGCGAGATGCTTTGCACCTGTGGCGTGTGTTGTGTACCGCAGGGCCAACCAGAGGAAGCAGCTCCGCACTCAAGAGGCGAGGGACAGGCTTTGGAGGCTGCTGTTGCCACTGTTTACACCACAATCCTCCCACAGGCAGGGCCAGGACTGTTCGCGGCAGTGTTTGCAGGGCACACCTGCATGGCGCATGCTCATTGCGCAGCCCAGCACATGAGCGCATAACTAGTGGCTTGCCTCTATATGCGTACGGGCACTGCCAGACCGCACAGCTCCTACCTGCACATAGGGCTACTTAGTTTGTTGCACATTTCGTCAACTGCAAAGTAATCAAACTGCAGGCAGCCGAGCTTCCAGGCCATCAAGGCCATCAGGCCGAGGCTCACCTTGGACTTCCACAACCTGGGGCTGGTTCTAAGTGATGGCTCCACCATCCTCTCTGGGGTGACTGGCAGGCAAGTCAGGCGGTCCGGGGGACGCCCGCTTATGAGGCTCTGGCTTGCAATGGGACTCCCAAAGTATTACACTTTCGGCATCCATGACAACTACCAGAAATGCCGAGGGTCCCTGTGCCAAATGGCGCCTTTGAACATACCGGCAGCAGTGGCATGCAGTCTCCGCAATGTACTGAATTACTATCCCCACTGGCTGCCCCGCAGGTTCGCCCACTCCAAGGTGTCCGCTGTTATGGGCCCTAGCGGGGCGGGCAAGTCAACCTTCCTTAATGTGCTTGCCGGGCGTGCCACCCAGTATGGCAAGGTCTCAGGTGCGGGCCACAGACTGCTATCTCAGCTTAGACCAGGGCTGTGGTTGCATACTTTCTTCCTGGAGTATGTAAGGCAGCCATGTCCTCTGCTTCACTGGCAGCTGCATGATTGGTGCAGCACCTGTGTGCCCTTGCAGGCGCTGTACGCGTGAACAAGCGTGATATCGACATCAGGCGCCTGCAAGCCATCACCGGGTTTGTGCCCCAGGAGGACTTGGTGCACGAGGACCTGACAGTCAGGGAGAACCTAGTGAGTCACTTCACACGCACACGCTGGTCGCTCCTCTCCCAAGGAACTGTTGTGCTGGCATGCCAGGTACAAGTTTGTGGGTGTGGCATGCGCATGGCAAGGGCAACGCCTGCAGGTCATGTCCACTATGCCAGTACTTTCTCAGCCCCGCGCTGCTGAGGGGCAGCCCATTTGGTGTATGATCCTCTCGCCGCAGGCATACAGCGCGCGGCTTCGGCTGCCCCGCGGCAAGGCCTCGCATGAGCAGCAGGGGATTGTGGAGGACGTGATGGACATGCTCCAGCTGAGGCATGTGCAACACCAAGTGGTGGGCACAGCAGAGAAGAGGGGCGTCAGGTGAGGCTTGGAGTAACCCACCGGGAAGGGCTCCTAGGGGCATGGGTACAACTGGGAGTATACAGACAGTTTGCGGAGATTTTGTGTAGCTTCGGCCTGCTGTGACGCACTCGGTTGTCTCCAGTCAGACATGAGGAAAGGCAGCAGGCGGGCCTGCAATGTACAGGGCCCTGGCCCCAGGTTCAACAAAGTCGGGGCTGTTAGAGAAGCAGCTACTGATGCTGCATGGTGCTATGCGGGACACATGAAGAAGCTTGGTGGGATAGACCTTTGGTTGTGCTTTTGCTGGTTTCCCCGTCCGAAAGGGGTGGTGCATGCCATGAAAAATTGGTACTTGGATCTTGTGGTTTGTGGGCATAGTACATCCTGGCATTTTGTTGGCCCCACTTGGGGGACTCACGGCAGCATGGTCAGGTGGCGGTACGCTGTTAGACTAGACTAGACTACTGGTGCTGCATTTCAGTTGCCATGCAGCAGGAAGCAGCCTCTGTGCAAGCAGCGCCCTTTGCTGCAGATACGTGCCCTGGCTGCTTATAAGCGCCCCTGGCTGTTTACCGTTGCAAACAGATGCCAGCTCCTGCTGTTCCATGCAGTGGGGGGCAGCGCAAGCGGGTCAACATAGGTCTGGAGCTGGTGACGGTTCCATCCCTACTGTTCCTTGATGAGCCCACCTCAGGCCTAGATGCAACTGCTGCCGTGGACATCATACAGGTGGCGGCACACTCCTGGAAGCTCCTGCTCTGTACTGCCCCGTCGCTGCCCTTACATTGCGCCCACCATGAAGTAGCGTTCAGCCTTGCTTTGGTCTGGTATGGCTTGAGGTACCTGCAAGGAGGTGCAGGGCTGCAGCCCTGTCTCCTAGTGGGGGTTTTAAGACAGCCAGGCACATGGATTGTTGCTCCTTGTGTGCAGGCGCTGAAGCGCATGGCCCAGCTGGGTATGAATGTCGTGGCTGTTGTTCACCAGCCCCGCTACTCCATCTTCACCCTGTTTGACACCGTCCTCTTGCTGGGCACGGGTGGCAGGTTAGTTAGCTTTAACATCCAACGCTTCTGCCTGACATGGGGGACTGGCTGAAGACGCGGAGACCTTCTGTTTCTTTGTCATACCGTTTTGTGTCTGTGTGTGTCTGTGGAGGGGCGTGTTGCCAACCAGTGATTGTTCATGAAAGTTCTATGATTTGCATTGCAGGCTTGTCTTCTTGGGCCCTTCCCACCTGGCACTTCCCTACTTTGAGAGCCTGGGCTTTGTCCTTCCGCTTAATGAAAACCCCGCAGACTTCTGCTTGGATGTCCTGAGTGGCAGGCAAGGGTGCTGCGATACCAAGGCATGCTGCATGAGTCACCCGCTGTCTTAGGGGTGCTATTCTATGGTTCAGTAGAGCAGCACTACTAGTACAGGAAGTTGAGAAGCAAACGTTCCCGCTGCCTGTGATGCAGCGTGCCGCCTGTCGGCAGCGGCAGCTTCCAGCCGGATGACCTGAATGGCCTCTGGCACACCTACGGCTTGAGCTGGGTGCGCACACAGGCCAAGCTGACACCCCCAGGTATGTACCCCAAGCTTTTTACTGTGCAGCATTGCAGCAGCATGAGGCCCTTCTTGCAGGTTAACTATCATCAGAATCCAGCATGAAGGCCTCCCGCCTCAGCCTTGCGCCTCGGTGCTTGCCTTGGCCACAGCTGCCCGCAATGCTTTCCCATGCAAGGCGTGTTCGCGGCACCATAGCTCTGGCTTCATTCCCTGCCTGCCACGCAGAACCTGCCCAGCGGCAGCTGCCGCCAGATGCTGCCCGGCTGGACCCCGGCCAGCTCCAGCTGCTGGAGCATGCTTTTGATGACTGCGACAGCAACGCAGATGGCGCGGTGACTGCTGCCGAGCTGCGGGAGCTGCTGCGGGGGCTGGGGCTGCAGCCCACCAAGAGGGATGTGCAGACCATCATGGGGGAGCTGTCCATCCCTCGCACAGGTGAGAGCAGCAGCGGACACCAAGCGTGGCTGGGGGAGACTCCCCTGGACAAGCAGCATGAGAAAGTGTTGTCATGCAGTGGCAGGCAGGTTGCCCTCGCTGTGCAAGCTATCATGGGCTGTCAGGGAAGCTTTCCAGCGCGCAAGTACCTTAACCACCTGAAGAACCAGCTCCTCGAGCGAGGACTCACAGCTCTGCTCCTAGCTGCAGGTCTGCTGAGCAAGGAAGCGTTCATGCAGTACGTGCGCTGCGGCGGCCGAGTGCAGGCAGCGGCGCGGCGTCCCTCGGTGTACCGCGTATACAGCATTGAGCAGTACACAATCGCCAACGTGCTCTCGGAGCTCTCAGCCGCCCAGATTGCTCCTGGGCTGATCGAGCGGGGCGCCACGATGAAGGAGATTGCAGCAGCAGTCATGTCGCAAGCTGGAGCCTCTGGCAGCGCCCAGTCAGGGTCCCTGAGGGCCCACATGCCGGCCGGCGGAGCAGCGGCAGCAACGACAGCCACAACAGCAGGACCAGCAGCGGCAACACTAGCGTCAGCCAGGGAGGACCTTCCTTGCAGGAGGAGCACCTCTTTCCAGGAGCCTCCTGAAGCAGTTATCCCCGATGCGGGCTCCAGCTTCCTCAACAGAGACAGTGCAGCTTCTCTTCTGCTGTACACCCATGAAAGGATAGCGGCATCTGATGCCTGGCCTCCTGCCTCTCTTCAGCCAGGCCAGCCGCATGCACCACAGCAGGAAAGCCCAGCTGGCCCCTTTGCCATGCCAGCTAGCAGCCACCTGAGCTGCGCCGTGGGCCGCAGCAGGACGGATACCCTGGATTCCAGCCGCAGTGACACCCCCATGTCAGTAAGGATTCCCCCAGAGGCGTTTCAGTCCCCCTTTGCCGCCGCTGCCGCTCTGCCAGCCCCAGCAGCCCTTCAGGGGCCGTTGCAGCAGGAGGGTAGTGTGGCTCAGTCAAGCGTTCACTCTACCCTCGATGGCCCTCTCGCCCTGTCCAGTGGGGCCATGTGTGGTGGTGCCCTGAAACTGGCAGGTAAGGGCTCCGGTACCACGTGTGGTTCAGCAGTGGAGGGCAAGGCCAAACAGCTCCCAGCAGTGCAGCCCTGCAGCACTGGAGGCAGCATGGCCAGCAGCAGCGGTGGCAGGAGCAGCAGTGGGAGCAGCGACGGAAGCAGGCGGGGGTACCGCAGCACTCCTGGGGTAGCAAGGCAGTTCGTGGTTCTGCTGGTGCGGGCGGGGACCAAGTGGGCTCGGGGCTGGACCAGCAAATTCCTGGACCTGCTGCTGCTACTGCTGGCTGGCGTGGTCACAGGTGGGTGGCAGTGCTTACAAAAGGGACTGAAGTTGCCGCACAGGGTGTCGAGTTGGCTTCGCCACGCTCTGTTCCTTGTTGCTTCATCCGTCTGCCATGGACTGCCACCTGTACTTCCCTTAAGACTGAGGAGGCACTCTTGAGGGTTCTATAGATTAAGCCTGAGGCTCTCCTATGTCGAGCTCAGTCTGAGCAGTTTGCTACAGCTCGAATAGCACCCCCCTGGGCTGGCTGCAGGGGCAATGCATGGCAGCCACAGCGGGCCCTGGGAGATGAGGGGCTACACCGCGCAAGTCATGCTGACGCTGGGCACTCTGGCAGCTGCAGCGGCGCTGTCAGTGTTTGGCAAGGACCGAGTGGTGTTTGGGAGGGAGCAGGCCTCGGGTAGGCTTCAGCCCTGAGCGCAAGCAGCCATGCTGCCATGGTGCCGCTTGCTTGAAGCTGCCACCCGGCATGCTGCGCAGCTTTTGTGCCGAAAACACACAATATGCGCATGCCCTTCATTCAGCTCAGAGAAAGAGACTGCTGACATATCTCTTGCATGGGTGTAGGTATCCGGCCGCTGCCCTACTTCCTGGCACACTCGGTCATCCAACTCATTGATATTACGATTCAGCCACTTATCTTCCTGGCAGCTTATTATTCTCTTACGCTGCCATCAATAGCCTTCTCCCAGGTAAGCGAATCTGGGCTTCTATTTAGCAGCAAGCACAGAGTTCTCTTCAACGTCGCTGAGCACCTGCACTGCTAGCCTAGTATGTACCTGAGCTGTTTTCCTAGCCAGGAATTCTAGCATATCTGCATGGGGAGGGTTTGTTACTGGCCACCACCTCCTCTGTGCGGCATGCAGCTCTACCTAGCTGGCCTTCTGGTGACCTGGTACTGTTCCAGCCTGGGCTGCCTTATGTCAGTTGTTCTCCGGCCAGCCAACGCGCTTGTGGCAACTATTGTTGGTAAGCTAGGGTGGCCACCACGCAAGCTGCTGCTTCTTACACTACCTGCTACCGCCAGTATATCTGATTGGTTCGCTGTCTGCATGCCTTACAAGAATTGCTTTCCAGCCACGGTGTGCCAGTTTAGGTTTGCCATCGAAGGAACTTCCTCCTGCCGTGGTGCAGTCGCCCTGATGCTTGGAGGCTTCCTAAATGGCGTCAACCCAAAGTACCGTGAGATGTCCCCGACGATGAAAAGAGTCTCTGGCTTAAGTTTTGACAGGTTGGCCCCTTGACTCTGCATGCATGTCAAAACTGTATATCTTACATGGCACATACCACAGCACACCCACGCTGCACAGGTCCTAGCGTAACCTTCTTTCAATGTGGGCTACAGCGGTGCATGCCTAAAGGGTGCTGATATGTATGCTTTGTGGGCTTAGTGTTTCCTGGTAAGGTCAGGTCATCTGTTGGGAGGCACACAGGGCAAAGACACTGTGGCGGCATGATGACAAATTACTAATTCGAGGTCCCACGCTGCTCCAGGAAGAGCCAAAACATCTGGCTAGGGATATCTAGGCTAACTTGACGTAGACTGATGTGCAACCTGGCGAGGGGCTTGAGGTTGACAGCGTGCTGCTGTGCCTTTTGCAGGTGGGTCACCGAGGCGGTGACGATTATGGAATTCTCGGCCTACCCTCAGCACATGTGGCCCATGACGCGGGCGATAATTGACAACGCAGGGTATTGTGGCATGGACCAGCATCCTGATGGCCTCCTAGGTGTGTGTCACCCTTTATTCTGACAGACTAGCCGGCGAAGGCTGGGGAGGGCATTTGTGGGGTGGCCAGGTGGTCCTGGCAGCTGCTGAAGCCTGCACTATCCCCTTACCGCCAAGCTCGATATGTGCATGGGTGCTGCTTTCTGCCCTTAACCTTGCTACACATCCTTAATGCCGCAGGTACAGACTCTTTCTCCACACTGCTCCCTTCCCAACGCCTGGATGCATTTTTTGACATTGGGAGCTACTGCGGTGGCTACGCAGCTCGTGCTCTGGCAATATTGGCAGTGGAAGGGTGTGTTCTTCGTCTTGTATCCTTCCTAGCCCTGCAGCTTTGTGCTCTGAGCTTCACAATTGACCCGCTTAAGCTGCTGTCGTGGTTCAAGAGCTTGTTTTTCAGAAAGGGCCGTTGGGTGGCCCGTAAGCCCAGCCCTGGGCACGGTGTGTAGCTGGGCAGGAGGTATTCCAGGCTAGCGGGTGCCTCGGCAAAAAGCACATGAGTTTCCTCACAATATATATTTATACAGTACTTGTGTCTCATATTGTTTGAACAATATTTCATCCATATTGTCTAAGTATTGGCTCCCAACGACGTGATCAAACAAGTAGGTAGCTCATGGCTGCTTACTGTGCCGCCTTCTAGCGCTCGCTGTTTTACTTCTCATTCCATGCTATCCATCCTCTACTCTCCTCTTTTCCCACGAGATGCTGATTTTACTTCAAGGACGTGGAAAACAGACAGCATGCTATCGATGCTAGCTGTTGAGCCTGCTTCGTAAACCCTAGTCGTCCCGCCACCTTTCGATTCGAGCGGGGTCAGACACCCACAGCCGGGCCGTCGCAGCTCGTCCGGCCTGAACTTGCCAATTGGGGTGCCAGCAGATCGTCTTGCACTCCGTAACCCTTCCGACGGGCTGGCTCAGACACGAATGAGCTTCCTGAGCCCGTTGCCCGGCGGTGGGGTGGGCACGAAGGGCTTATTTTCGCCAGGCAACCTCCATTTGGATCAGCTGGACCTGTCCGTGCCTCCTTTTTTCGAGAAGTCCAGCCAGCAGGCTGTGCGTGACCATCGGCTATCGCTGGAGCGGCTGCTGGACGAGGCCAGCCACAGCCACAACGGCAGCCAGGCAGAGACGCTGGAGGGCAAGGAGGGCCTATTCAGAGGTCAGTGGGTGTGGGTGATCACCAGTGCTGACGAGGCGCCGGTTGTGTCATGTCATGGGCACGCAGCCCTGCCTAGCTGATCGAGCCGTGGCCATACCGCCTGCAGCCTCCTCCGCCAAGCAGCTGGACAACTACGCTACAGCATACACGGCCCCACCGCGCCCCACCGAGCCGGCAAGCGAGACAGAGGATAAGAGCCTCCAGGTGACCCCACTGCCCGTGCGCTTGACCCTCCCTCCTCCTCTACTGAAAGGCAACGCAGCCGATATGGTCAAGTCCGCAGCCTCCCCTATCCTGAAGACTGTCCTTCACGAAGCTTAGCCCAAGTGGTACTGCAACCCTCTGCAGGCTGCGGCAGATAGCCTGGCCGCTAAGCTGCAGGAGCAGCTCAAGCCCTGGCTCTTGCAGCAGGTTCAGGAGGTGCTAGCAGGAGCAAGGGGGGGTATGGACCTCCAGGCAGAGCTGGCCGGCCTGACTGCCAAGGTGCAAGCAGCCCTGTCCCCAGAGGTGGGTTGAGGTTGACACCGGGGTGTGATCCCTCCCTTCCTCCACTCTATCACCGGCAGTAGAATTAGAGTCCTATTTATTCCTTTTCTTTATTCTATTTCAATTTATGAAAATAAAAAAGATCAAAAAACCAATAACTGTCAGGCCGAGACACAATTTCACCCACAGTTTGTCAGGTGGGATGCTGCCTGAGAGCTAGTATGAAAAGCGTTGTGTTAGGTAGACTTGCAGTTGAGAGCCAGAGCAACCCAAAGTGCCTGACGGGTGTCCTCTGGCCCAGCGGGCTCACCACAGGAGTCTTGCAGCCACATCCTACACTCCCTTCTGTGCTGCAGGAGATTGTTTTCCGTGCGGCCAGCTCCATTGCTGAGGCTCTGCCAAGCGTTCTGGCTGACCAGCTGCGCGACTCTCAGGAGTTGTCGATGGAAGGCAGCATCTGCGCCCCCAAGACGCAGCACAACGGGTAGGTGAAGTTAAGGCAAGACCAGCTAGCCAGGCTGTCACTTCAAGCACCTTGGTGGCATACGCCGGCTGCCAGTGAGCTGGCAGTGGCAAATGTGCAGCCTTAGAAGGAAGTAGCTGGCTGACGTTATGCCGGCTCACGCACTTACAGCATGCGTGCAAGTTACCTCCCTTGTGGCATACCCGGCCAGCCAACTCAAAGTGTAATGTACAGGCCACTGACGCCCCCCAAACTGGTATGGGGCGATGCTGCAGGGTCCAGCCCAACCCCCAGACCACCAAGCTGGTCAGCACCAGCGCTGACAGCGGCCAGTCTAGCCGCCTTCATGATGAGGATGGCACCGAGCAGCAGGCCACCAGCGCAATGAAGCCGGCTGTGCGTCAGGAGGCCCGGACTGCCAGCCTGGTGGAGGTTGCAGCTATGGCCTGTGAGAGCCAGCAGTTACCGGCAGAGGTGCCAAAGCAGGCGGTGCAGACAGCAATGATGGAGGCTAAGGCTGGGCTGCCGTTGGTGCAGCAGGAGCCTATGGAGCAAGACGAGGCTGAGGAGGGAGCAGAGAGGTCAGTAACAACCGCAAGGGTGCCTACCTGTCCAGCCTGGTTTGAGGTAAAGTCATTGTTTCCAAACCTTAAGGCTGCACCACTTGCTGTACTAATCAACAAGCCAGGTCCCAGGCTTGTGGGGCCGGCCCATGCAGTCACTCAATTTGTTAACATAGATCAAGCTACAGCTTTGCGGTGATCGTAACCTGCAGCTTGAGGCTTGCATGATTTGTGT
The DNA here is from genome assembly GCA_001598975.1 of Parachlorella kessleri. Lineage (NCBI taxonomy): Eukaryota > Viridiplantae > Chlorophyta > Trebouxiophyceae > Chlorellales > Chlorellaceae > Parachlorella > Parachlorella kessleri. The sequence goes on along the minus strand of BBXU01001233.1, from coordinate 6,885 downwards.
GGCCCATACGTCTGCCTGCCTGCAGGCCCCAGAAACGACCATGCCACAGCACCGGCCAGCTTCAAGCCATACCTGGGCCTCACACCACCAAGCTGCCGGCTGGCCACCCACCTGCCCCTCCCCTCCTGCTGCCAGACCTGCTGGGCCCGGCGGCTACTACCACAGTGCTAGACACCCTGCCTGGTGGCCCAGCCGGTGGGGTGCCCCATCGCAAGGGCCGGCGCACCAACTATGTGAAGCTGAGGGAGATGGAGGCAAGCATCGAGGAGGCCAGGCTGGTGGAGCAGCACCTGCGGGCGGCCATTGCCAGTGCAGAGCACCAGGTGGGCACGGCTTAGTTTCCAGGTTGAGGGTGGCATGGGCAGCTTGGCATTGATGCCTGCGTCAGGCACCAGTCCGAAGGCTTTGGTGCGAGAGTCCTGCTCTGCACCTCAACTCCACCGCTAGCATGTGGCTTCTGCCTGGCGTTTGCAGTCCAGGTATTGCATGATACAAATGCCAGCCCTCCTATTGTCCATGAAGCTTTCAGTATGGGAAACAGGGCATGAAGCTGCCTGCCCCTCCCTTCTCCCCATGCAGCACTCCAGCATCCTGGAGGAGAACCAGCAGCTGTGGAACGCAGTTGCGCACGTCAACGCCACCCTCCATGCCGGCCGGGCTGCCCTGCTGGCCGAGGCCGCCACCGCCCTTAAGCACGAGCAGTACCAGCAGCAGCAGGGCCCCTCACACCAGTCCCAGCAGGACCATGACCTTGACCCGTCAGCAGCAGGGACAAGCCATGCAGGGACTGCACCTGCCGCCGGCGGCATCTCCTCGCCTTGCCTGGATGACGATGATGATGACCTGTTCTCCGCCTCACCCGACCCCCTGTGCCTGGCTGAGGCCTGCGGCATGCTCTTCTCACCCGCCCCTGCAGCTGGCAAGGCCGCCAAGCTGCTGGGCGGCAAGCAGCAGAAGGTCGCTGCTGGTGGGGCGGCAGGCACTGCGGCTGCGGGCGCTGCCGGGCCGGCGAACAAGCCACGCAAGCTGTTTGAGGACGAGCTGGCTGCCGCTGCTGCGGGCTGCTGCGCTGCTGGTGTGGGGGCAGGCAGCTGGGAGGCGGGCTTGCAGCTGCTGGAGGACCTTCCACACTTGGAGTTTGTGCACTAGGTGGGGTAGGGTGGTGTGCTTGGGTTGCGGGATTTTCTTACCATTACTGAGGGTAGGTGTTGTACGGCCTTGTGAGAGGAAGGGTGGTGGACAAGATGGGCATAGAGATGGGGTTTGACGGTTGGGTTGATTTTTTCGCTGAAGGGTTCTCGGGTGCAAATGCAACACTGGCAAGTTCCTGCCGAGCTGACACCTCTACCATGCACGAACACATGTGTAAGTCAGTCTTTCCTTTTAGTACTACCAGTGGCTGGGCATAATTGTGATGCCGTACTCTGCAGATTGCACATGGACTGACTTGACCATGACTGTGCTTTGTTTGCCTGTGCCCACTTCTGCTTTTTACTGGACCGGTCACCGGGTGGGTTTGTTTGTCATGACCAGTGCATGTTGGACGTGTGGGTCGACATGCAGCCGCTGTAGCAGAGCGTGTATTCCAGAGCAGGGTCCTCGATTAGTAGTGCAGCTAGCCGTAGGCTTTGAAGAGATACTCGCATGTTTTGGCAGCTGTGGCTAGCAGGGGACTTGCTATAGCGCTGCAACATGCGCCGTGTACCAGGCGCTGCTAATTGAATCTGCTTGTTGGAAAAATTGCGCTGACAGGGGTAGGGCATGTTGTCCCCTGTGTGATGCATGATCTGTTTTGAACTGTTGAAAAGCCTAGGCCTATTTTGTGATGAAGTGATGCTAGATTGCACTAGTCTGTCACCTTGTACCAAGCCTTTGCCCTGTGGGTGACATCCATGACTAACTAATGACTGATAGATCACATCAATCAGTGACCCTTCTGATTTGCGGTTTGCTTACATCTGGCTACGTGACCTTTGTTTAGCAGACGAGAGTTTGAACGCTTCTTTATCAAGCTGTGGTTCCAGCATGTTGGTGCAACAGTTCTCACCAAGCCGTACCCTGGTTCCTGGTGTCACTGCCCGAGTTAACTTGTCATGTCGACTGAAAGCTGCTTCCCAGAATTCCACTACAACTGGTGAGGGCCTCTCCACTGCTGGAGGCTGCAGTCCCTGCCTCAGGCACCTGCAGTCACAAGGTAGCTCACGCTTGAAACTCTGCAGGCTCTCAAGCGTTCGACCTAAGCTGGTTAGCGAAGCAGAGCACATTCATGGCAGCATCCTCAGCTGTGCTAGGCCCCTTTTGCGATGGCCAGCACTCCAGTCACGACGTCTTACACTACGCGCACCCCAGCCTCCTCAAGCTGGGCTCTCTTTACCAACTAGAAACTTGCTGGTGAGGGCGGGCGCATCTACCCTACTCTGTGTTGAAAGATCATAGCCGGATACAGGCACAGCCTTGCACTCAAACCGACAGTTGCTTACTGTCGGGTCACTTGAAGCCAATCACCTGCAAGTTGGGTTTGGCCCGGATTTTAATCTGTTATTGTATTTTACGCCCAGCCTTTCCGCGTCTGTGTTTCCACTACCGCGCAGGTGGGTACCTGCTCTTTTTGCAGCAGCGGGTATCATCCTAGGTGTAAGCCACCCCTACCTGGACCAACAACATTGGGCCACCAAGCCCAGAGGAGGCAGCAATCCCAGCTGGACATGGGTGCTAGCATCCATTGCCATATTTGTGGCACAGTATGGTGCTAGCGGGGCCTTGGAGGCACCACTGCTTGGCCACACCGTGGGCTCCGTGCCAGCAATCGATGTGGTGCTGCTCGCAACAGGCGCAGCGCATTGGTGGTGGCTTGACGGAACCCGCCAGGGTCTGCTGATGGCCCTGCTGACGGCAGCGTGTGGACCCCTTGTGGAGATTGCCCTCATAAATGTGGGCCACCTCTATGCCTATGCCCACCCGCAGTTGTGGGGCGTCCCAAGCTGGATCCCCTGGGTCTACTTGTGCGGCAGCGCTGCGGTGGGCAACCTTGGAAGGAAAGTATCAGCTAGCTTGCTGTCTAGCAGATAGGCAGTTGGCTTCCCAGTTAGCAGACTTGTCTAGCGCCCAGGACTATCGTTTTTTACGAAGTAAATCTATTACCAAGTGTCTGTCTCGTGAAACAGGTGCACATGGCATGATCTTGTTTCCTAAGATGCAATGACGTGCCAGCACGAGGTATCAGCAGTTTTGCTGGTGCCAGCTGCGTCAGTCAGCAGAGCTGAGAGTAGGAAATAAGCGAACAAGCACAAAAGTATTTGCAAGGGCATTTTGCAAGGGACACATACAGGCGGCGCATGTAATGCAAGCAAGCATAAGGAATACATGGGAATCTGAAGCTGTCCTAGCCTACAGCCAAACTGTCCCTAGCCTGAGCACGCATAACTGCCTACTGCAACTAGCGGTTCACAGCCTATCATTGCTATTTAGAGTACTTTGCAAAAAGGGCTCCACAGAATGGGGATTCCGAAGGACGATATTCACTCAGCCATCCCTGCCATCGAAGCCAGAAGACACAGCAATGCTCCAGGCTCAGGAAAGGAGAAATGGCCACTGAAAACCAAGAGAATCCAAGAAGTCACCTACCCACTCACTACCTATCTCAGACATGCAAAATGACATCCAAGTGCATGAGAGAGGAAAAGGACCCCGACATGTTTCCTAAGCACACATTGGTGGGCACCTATTGGTCATACTTACATAAGACTGGGTTTATACTGTGAGTTGACAATCTGTCGTGATGCTCTCCTGAGGAGCCTACTACGTGCGCTGTTAGAACTTAGTGTGCTGGGGTGGCAGCCATAACATCTGCCTTCCACTTCTCATATACAGCCGCAGCTGCGGCCGCCACCGTGGGGCGAGGGTGCTTCGTCAAAGCCCTGACCCGCTTCCCGGCCCCAGTCTGCAGCAGGAGTTCAGCTGTCGCCCGGCCTGCAGCAAGCTGCTGCAGGGCGCCAACCGCCTGTGCTGCTGCTGCAGTGTCAGACTGTCCGATGCCCATGCAGGCACTGGCTGCTTGCTGGGCCTGGTCTATCAACTGGGCCAGCCTGCTGGAAGTGAGTAGCTGCCTTCGCTGCTGGTGCTGCTGCGGGTGGGCCTCACAGGGTAATGGCGGCGTAGGAAGTCCTGATGTCCCTGGGGCATCTGCCGTAGCTCCTGTAGCCTGTTGCTGCTGCTGCCACTGGCAGCGCTCCTGCGTGGGAGCGGCTGGTTGCGCCTGGAATAGTGCAGCCAGCTGCGGCACCTCAGCCACCCGTGCAGCCCGCTTGATTTGCAGGTTCAGAGTCGACACCTTGTTGGAAAAGCCCATCTTGCTCTGAGCGCCCTGGTAGCACTGCTGCTCCAGTTCAGCCGCAAGCCTTTCTGCGGGCCCACTGCCTGCTGCTGCAAGGTCCGCTGCCAAGCTGGGATTGCTGCTGAGGGCTTTGGCAAATGCTTTCCTGGCATTCTCCCTCGCACTCTCAGGCACGCCGGTTTTGTCACTGCTGCTAGCGTGATGCGCGCTGCCCCCGCAACGCTCGGCATCGCCATCTAGCTTGGCCAGCAGGCGAGACTTGCTGCCGCGCTCTGTGGCTGCTGCTGCTGCCTCTTGCTTGTCATATCGTCGCTCAGCTGCTTCAAGGGCTGACAAGACAGCCTCTGTGCTTCGCACCCCCTTCTGCCGTGCCCGCTGGAGGGCTGCCTGTGCTTGCTGCAGAGCAGCTTCCTCCTCTGCGCCCATCCGGGACAACAGGCGGCCAGGTAACTGTTGATGCCCAGTCCAGCAAATCACAGCCAGTTCACATGTGCTTATCACTGCTGTCAGTTGGAACTGGAAGTCCACCTCCAGAAAGGCATCTACTGGGCGCAAGGACACCATGCAGAAAGTTACAACGTTGCACGGTCATTTGACGGGTGCATGACAAGCTGGAACTTCAACATGCCATCGGGTCTTCGCGTGGGTGCTACCCCCCCTCGGCTTTGAGCAGCCTGGCAGAATCCTTTTAAGCAAAAATCACTCTTCTCTGAACTGTACCGACCTTCCTCATCTGAGACTACGATAAGATCCTCATCATCAAAGAAGGAGGAAGGCCGGTCTTCATCAAAGTCCAGTCCCTCCCGGGGCCGGTCGCTCTCAAATTCTAGCGAACCGCCACCACGCGCGGCACGTCCCTTGCCCCTGCATAAAGTAGTGCGTGGGCAGCAGTTTCAAGCTCCTCCAGACGGATGCTGAGTGCACCCCGTCTACTCCACTGTGCTGGACGGCGAAAGCATCCCAGTCACTTACAACCTGTTCGCATTGTGCCATTTAAAGCTCAAGGGACTCTAGGCATGGCTACATTGAGTAAAGTCCCCTGGGTTGTCAGAGGGAGCCTCAAGCATGTGCCGCTGAGCAATACATCACTCTCACGGGAAGCCTCCTGGCCTCCTTGCTGCCCCTCACCCGCAAGCAAAGTCCAAAGTGTGCCTGCCCCGCTGGAACTGCTGCTGCCGCTCCGCCGCCAGCTCTTTCACCAGCCGGATGGCCTCTGCCACCCCAGCCGGGTCATCACAAAAGTCGCAGCAGCCCGAGGAGCCCCCAGCAGCAGGTCTGGGCTTGCTGGGTGCAGGCAGCTCCTCTCCAAAGTGCGCCAGCAGCTGCGCCCGCCGGCAGCGCGGGGTCAGGCAGAATTCTGCCACGTGCCCAAAGCTCTGCAGCTGGCTGGGGTTGGCCGGGCCTTGTTGCTGCTCGTGCTTCCGCTTCTTGAGTTTGTCGACGTCCTTAGCCAGCAAGTACTCCATGGAATGCCTGGCAGTGGCAATCGGGGAATGGTGTGCTTGATAGCTAGGCTCGCCAGCGCACCCTCCAGCTTGTTCCGCCAGCGCCATGCCCACCTAGGCTGTGAACAAAAGCGGAATGCCAAGGCAGCAAAACAGTGCCTATGATGGCGTTTGCTTCTCTGCTGGCTGTGGCAGGGTGCCCCGTGCACTTGCCCGCTTCCAGGAAAGCATGGTTTGAACGTATCGTCAAGCCCACCCACCTGTCGGCATTGGAGTAGTAGAGGATGCTTTGAGAGGGCTGGCCATCCCTGCCGGCGCGGCCCGACTCCTGGTAGAAGCCTTCCACGGATTTCGGCAGGCTGTAGTGCACCACCAGCCGCACATCTGCAGGGGCCAAGGCAACCTGCCACATGACCTAGAACCAGGGTGTCATTCTGCAGCGGGTGCCTAGGCAGTCGACCACCTACAGAAGCGGGCAAGCGGCCCTTGCAATGTTAATGCCAGTTGCACCTGGGTCTGACCCCTCAGGTCATATTAGCCCTGGTATGCGCATATATGCAGCCACCTTTTTTCCCTAGCTGGAAGGCCCTGGCTGATAGTCGACCCAGCTTACAAGTATGCTGCCCCCGGGCCGAGGCCATCCTGGTCCCAAGCCCAACCCAGCATGGAAGGGGACTCATACCCCCACCCGCCCCCAGCACACCTGCACGGTCTATCCCCATGCCGAACGCGACCGTGGCCGCCACCACTTGCAGCTCGCCCCGTGAGAACTCCTCCAGCACCCTTGCCCTCTCGCGGTCTGGCAGCCCAGCGTGGTAAGCTTTGCATGCTATGCCATGCTGCCCCAGCTGCTTCGCTACTCCGTCTGCCTGGTCGCGCTTGTGCACATAGATGACGCAGCAGGGCATGTGGCCGCCTGGGCTAGCCTGCTGCTGGCGCTGTAGCAGATCTAGCAGGTCGTCCAGGGGGTCTTCCGGGGGAGAGTCGCTGCCAGGGGCCCTCATAAGGTCAATGTACCGCACTGCACATGGGAAGGAGTGACAAGAAGCCTAAGAGCTAGCCCGGCAGGTGGACACCCACTCCATGTACAGCCTTCACTCAAATCGT
>BBXU01001232.1:0-43075 GCA_001598975.1 Parachlorella kessleri | reverse complement strand
TCGCTGTAGCTCCCGACGGACGGCGCCAAGCTGCCTGCATGCATTAGGGGACTATCGTGCAGCATGAGGTCCAAAGGTCCTTACACTGCGTAGGGCAAACTGGATGCATGAGAAAGCTGCTGGTGTAGAATGAAAGCGGAACATTGAGCTGAACTGTACATCCATATATAGTATCGAAAATACATAAGCGCCATGCTTTCTGAACATTCCACGTTGGGACAGCCTTCCACAGCCAAAGCCCCAATGCAGTTCAGTTATCGCATAAGATTCGCTACTGGATGAGACTGACCTGTAGGCAGGCCGGAAGTCATGGCCGTAGGACGAGATGCAGTGTGCCTCATCCTGTAAACAGATGCAAATCTTAGTGATTAGGAAGCGTGGGTGAATGGCTTTGACCACGCAGTAGTTGCACCCAGTTGTCGCACTTGACTGATCTTGCACTTTGCATACTTCAAGCTTACTTGCTTACAAATGACGTTGCCTCCATTGTGTTGGGACTAGAATCCGCAGTAGGCAAGCACACCTGCACTTCCACATTTGACTGTGTGTTATGTACATGCTGCATAGTACTTACCACGGCCACCATCAGCAGACTGCCACTTGAGTAGAGCCACCGCAGCGTGTTCATGAAGCCATCAGTTGCTAGGAGCTCAGGTGTGATGAAAAGAAGCTGTGTGGCTGGGTGGTGGGAGGGCAGGTCTGCCATGGTCGCCTTGCGCTGGGCAGTTGTTTGGGTGCTGGACAGGAACTCGGCCTGTATGCCTTTGCTAGTAAAGGATTGCACCTGGTCCTGCATGAGGGCTGGAAAAGTGGCACGAGAAGACCCGATGGGAATGGCGTCATGCGTGGAGGCAAGCAACCCAGCAGACGCAACCCATCCACACATGCAACTGGCACTTCGACCAGTGACACATCATGTTAAACCTCAAATTGCCGCATTGGTGCCCAGGGAGGCTGTAGCCATCTGCAGGCTCACCTATAAGCGGTGATATCACCACCGCCACGCCTGGCTTCACCAGTGGCGGCAGGCCGTAGCACAGCGATTTCCCACCGCCGGTGTTCATCAGCACAAACACATCTCTGCCGGAAAGAATGCCCAGCACCGCCTCTTCCTGGTGCCCTCGGAAGTCGCTAAAGCCTGTGCAGACGGGTGGGCAGAGTCTCGGCCGCCGCAGGGGGAAGGGGTTCTTTGTCGCCGCCTGCCAGCTGTTGTCCCATTCTTTCTATCAACAGTGCGTGAAGGTTGCTGTGCGACTGGCACTGAATAGCGCAAACGGATTGTGTGTGACAGGCCCTCAGGGCTTCAAGTGCCTGGTTGCGGCCGACCACACTGTTGCAAGTGGGGGCCTTCAACCAGCCTACCTCCTACTACACTGGTTCCACACATCTGCTCACCAAACGTTGTAGACAGAGCTTTCTTAGCCTTGTTCTTATACTCGAAGGCGGCATCGGGTTTTGGCAAGCCCTGAGCTTCAAGTTGCAAGTGCTTCATTGTCGTGCTCCCATGCTCCCTGATCAGTAGCCAAGAGGCAGAAGTAGGTTACGTTTAACTTACCTTTACTGATGGGGCTGAGAATAGAAGGCTCATCAGCCATCGGGGCACCAACCTTAAGCAGTACCTCCACGCTGGCACTCTTTCCACCGGTTCCAAAAGTTCGAAGCCTGCATTGCGCACAGAAGATTTGCGACTTGTTTTTGAAGACGTGACAGTTTTCAAACTCTTCGCCAACAGTCCCTGCGTGACAGCAATGGAGCAGGAGCCACTTAAGCAGCGCATTAAGGTCTTGGAGAAGCAGGTTGCTCAGCTAGCCCAAGAGAGAGACGACTTAACCAGGGATTTGGAGAACCTCTGCCTCTCAGCGGACTCCAACACCACCTTCAGCAGCTCCTCTGTGCTCAGCGAGCGCATTTACTCCACTGGTGCGGGTCATGAACCCTTCTTCATCATTTCATGACATGAATGTGCGGTAGTTGCTCGCTATAACTCCGTTGCTGCAAAGTCAGGAAGGGGGTGGGGGACAGGGGAAGGTGCCTGCCAGACATAAGTGGGAGGCCTCTAAACCTTTCTGCCTCAATTTCCTCATCCTGCTACAGAGAAGGAACTAAGCCGGTGTAGGACACAGTTGCAAACTGTGATAGAGGACCGTGATGTGTTGAAGAATGACCTACGGGCTGCCAAGGAGGCACGCAGGCAGGCAGACCTAGCACTGAGGCAGCAGCAGGAGCGGGCCCAGGCTCTCGACAAGGAGCTAGCCTTCTACCAGCAGCAGGCTGCCAAGGTGGGTGGACAAATGGCCCGGTAGGTTGTGCCAGTCTTGGCGGTTAGGCAATAGTCTTGCTCAAGGGTTGCTACAAACCTGGCAGCGAGTTCACCGCTGCTGATGTCTGCTCTGTGAGATGTCTTGGGAGCAGGTACAGATGACCATGCATCTGTGAACCCCAAGAGACAAGCAACAGTGGTCCAGGCCTGTGGCTGTCCCTTGGCGCTTGACTTCCTCTTTTATTTGGGGTGCCAGGTAATGCGATCAGAGGGGAGGTATGGGTATACTGGGCTGACAGTATGTAGTTAAGCCCTGTGTCTTGCATGAGATCTGAGTCAGTAGGCTGCTTTTACCGCCCACCTTCCCTATAGGTCATGGCCGACCGTGACAAGTCTGTGTGGGAGGCGGAGGAGCTGCGCGGCCAGACTCTCAGGCTGGATGCAGCGCTGCGCGAGGCCAGCAGCCGTGCTGAGACAGAGCATGCGCAGCGGCGCGCGCTTGAGGGGCAGGCCTCCTTCCTGAAGGGCAAGGTCCAAGAGCTGGAGGCCAGGGCAGCAGAGGCCGCGCTGGTACCCTCTCTGAAGCAGGAGCTTGGCAAAGCAGGGCAAGAGATCCGGCGGCTGCAGCAGTGCGAGCGGCGGCTACAGGCGAGTCTGCTGTGGCGGGAGGCGTGGTTATTGGTCGATGCTAGTAGGGCTGCAGGCACCCTGTGTGGGGTTTGTGCTTGGGCAAGCCCACGCAGGCGATCGTCCTAGGAGCTGAAGGGACCTCAAGGGTCGTGCGCCGCGTGACAGTCCGCCAGCTGGGGTTGTATCAGTTTTGCTACTACGTGCAGGGTTGATGCTTCTGCAATCTTGGTCGCAGAATTTGCCATGGCCACATGCCTGTTGAGGATCAGCCACAGCCAGGTGTTTCACTGCTGCAGGATGAGGTCAAGCAGCTCCAAGGGCAGCTCGGGGAGGCAGAGGCGGGGCAGCAGGCAGCAGAGGACAGCGCGGCAGCTAAGCAGAAGCAGCTAGCCGAACAGGCAGCGGCTGCTGCTCAGGCCGAGCACATGTTGCGGGACGCCATTGAGCGGCTTGAGGTGTGTGGTGGCTTACGCATAGCCCCCTGGCCTGCCCTCTTTCTTGCTCCGCAATCATGCAGTCGGCTATGACACTGGCAGGTGCTGATCACGCAGCTATCGCTCAGACCGCTGTTGCGCCAGCAGATGTGTAATCGCCTCCTGCCCATGCAGGTGGAAAACAAGGACCTGGCCAAGCAGCTGAGGTCAGCAGAGGCGCTTGCTGAGGAGCGGGCCACAGCTGCCGCTGCCGCACAGGAGGACAGCAAGGCTGCGGCGGAGCAGCAACAAGCACGTGAGCGGGAGCTGCAGCAGCAGCATACCGCAGAGCTGGACAGGCTCAGGGCGGGGCATGAAAGAGAGGTGGGTATGGCCGGCAAAGCTGTCACGCGGAGGTCAGGCTGTTGGTGTGACAGTTGACAGCCGGCCAGGCAGCTCCTTATTGGGCAGGCTCAAACCTGGCACTGTTTCATGCGTGCAGTGGTGATGAGTACCAGCAGGCTGGCAACGTAGAGCAGTGTAGTACCTGAGGCTTGCCTCGCTTCGCTTTGTCAGCCAGCCCTAGCTCGCTGGCTGACCCTCCCATGCTCCAGTGCGCCTGCCACACGCAGGTGTCGCACCTCCAGGCGTCCCTAGCAGAGGCCGAGCGCACCGCAACGGCCACTCGCGGCCAGCTGGAGGAGGTCGCACAGCAGAAGGTGGCGGCGCTGGTGCGGCAGTCGACCGCGGAGACGGCCAAGTCGAAAGCTGACTCCGCTATTGAGCGGCTCATGGGGGACCTGGCCAGGCTGAGGGAGCAGCTGGACCAGGTGGGAGATCATGCTCGTTTCATTCATGCTGGTTAAGGTACCTGAGTGAAGTGTGATGAGGGTGTTATCGGACTGGAGTGGCGTGCGCACATGCTGTGGCTAGGGGGTTATGAAACTAGCCTCAGACTTAGCAGAAGCAGAGCACTGAATTCAATGCAGAAAGGTCAGACTGTTCTGCTCAGACTGTTCTGCTCTGGCTGGTGGGCTTGCAGCAAGTCATATGCGCAGTCCGCATGGGTTTGCCTGTACAGAGTGTGAAACTGGTGCCATCCTGCTGCAGGCCACGAAGGAGAAGGTGGCAGCGCTGATGCAGATAGCTGAGCTCAAGGCAGCTGCGGAGGCAGCCAAGAGCCCCGTGGGGCGCAGCGATACAGCAGAGGATGGTCCGGCCGCACGCAAGCTTGCTGTGCCCAGCGCTGCAGGCAAAGCGCCCACAGCGGCAGCGGCCACCGCAGCTGCGCAGCAGGCAGAGCACAGGAGGGGGTGGTGGGGCAGCCCCCTCACTAGCTGAGCGGGGCAGGTGCCAGCTGTCATGGCTCTGTAGTAATGATGCAGGAGGATTAACCCGCCAAGGGAGGATGTATCACGATATGTATCATGCCAGGCCCCACATCGGTATGCCTTGACACGCGTTGTATCCGTGTCTTTCTGTATCATGTTTTCTTTTACAATGCTGACCTGTACATATGTGACTACCAAGGAATAATTTACAGCTGACATCATTGTACTGCACCATGTAGTTGGCTGGCTGGAGGAACGGTCGGTTAACAGGGGGCGGTTGCTTGCAAGTCATACGTGGGTATGTAAACAGTGCAGGACTCCGGCATATAGCCGATCGCATGCATTTGCGCTAAAGGTTACTGCTCAATCGTACACGCATAGTGCCAGTGTCAAACTACATGCGTACAGTGAGAGGCACACACCTTCCAGTTGCTCAGCTCAAAGACCAGAGGTGAGGAGTTCCAGACTGCCTGCCAAATGGTGTCATGTGTCATTTCATTGCCACAGTAGTTTCACCGCCAACGCTATGAGAACAAGCTGGCGCTGCCCGCTTCACCCCCCTGGGAGGCCTCCTCACTCCAGGCCTCTGGGCTGGCTGCTGCCTGGCGCCGTCTTGCACTTAAGCGAGCGGGAGAGTACCTCGCACACTCCGCAGCCCTGGCCTTCTCTTTGACCTTGGCAAAGCCGGCTGTTGACCTGTCATTCAACCACACCACGGACTGTACGTAGTCTGGCCCAAAATACCGGCAACGCATGCGGTCCACATACGCTACCTGCAGCAAGCAGCACCATCAAAGACCGTCTATCGCTTGAAGTTAGTGCTGTGTCCTTGTTCCATGTCCGCTTGGTCACATTCGACTGATAAGACCATAGGTCTGGTGAGCCATGCCACGCAGGCACCACACGGCAACCATTGCTACACAACGGGGAGGCTGGCCCTGGGCATTTACTCAGTGCAGCAGCGAACCTACAATTGGAGGGCACTAGTGCACCCTCCAAGGGTGCACTAATGCAAGCCAGGGCTGGCGGTATTCTTTGATGGTACACTACACTAATAAATAAGGTTGGATGCTCCCATCCAAGGCACCAGCCTGGCACAGCAGCAGTCGCAGCTCACCAGCGTTGGCCACTTGTGTGCCGCTTCCTTGAGCTGTGGGTTCATGCCGCCATGGACATACTGATCCAGCACACCAAAAATTGCAGCATCGGCACCGTAGGGCTGGTCCCCAAACAGGAAGGTCTGATTCCCAAGGAGCGCGGCCAGCCCGCCCAGGCGCTCGTCCACCAAGGTCAAGATATCCTCCTCCGACAGCCGCCCAAAGCCCTGCAGTATGTCACCAGGCCCAACTAGCCCCATGTTCCATTCCATTGTGGGCACCTATAGACAACCGTACAGAGAAGGTAACACAAGGAAGCAGCTGTGCATGAGGTTGCCGAACCCCCAGCCTTGCTCAACACATAGAAACAACAAGAACAAACGCGACACACAGGGGCCCAGCAGACCAACAGCATCAAACTTCTTGACGTTCCCTCTTCCCCCCATGCGTGCATTGGGGCATAACATTAGCCTGCTGTACTGTATTCTGTCATAGATGGCTTCAGGGAAGACTTGCCGCCTTCATTGCTTTGGTCACGATGGTTTGCCGTCCTAGCCTTCTCAAAACCAACTCGACTAGCCAGGGCAGGCGGTAGCCCGCAACAAACACATGCTGATTCACACTCCAATTCTGCAGCATGCCAGGAGTTTAGAGGTGGCAGCGGCCCCGCTCTACTTGGTTATCCAGGGCACGGCAAGCAGCCTTCCACCCCAACACATATGCTGTATCACTGCTGTGTCTTGGACCTCAGAACGAGCGGCTAGTTGGTGACCACAACAGTGGCCTCAAGCGGTGAATGCAGCTAGCCTGCCTACAAGGAGGACAGAACGCTGCACCCTGCTGTGCACTTGCAGCCACAGGACATGAAGGGCGCACCTCCGAGGACACCACTCTGAAGTAGCCAATGGCGTATGCCAGTATGCCAGCCGCCTACACAGTCGCAAGGGCACCTTCAGGCAAATCTGCCACCGCGCCGCCAAGACAAGGAATCTACAGTTGCTTGGGCACTCGCAAGCACAGGTAGTGAGGGTAGCACGAGTGGCAACTGGTGGAAGGGCATAACTGGATTTGCAAGTGCCCCATAATGCAATCTGGGCACTGGATGGCTGCCTGCCCGGGGCCCTGAGGCATAGGCCCCAGCAGAACCACAACTCTCAACCTGTCGATGCACTGGCACTCTTAATCGCTTTCACTGTGCTAGTGTGAAAAACCAGCCTTTCGCAGATCACGTCGGCTCCCAAAGGGGAGGAGCCACCAGGCAAGCTACTACCAGCTACTCGCTGTTTAGGCCAACCCACCATGCGCTCTATAACAACTGCTGTGGCCTTGTTCTGAGGATCGGGCGGGTAGCGCATCCCTTGGGGGCCCTCACCAAAAGTGGCCGCCAAGTAGTCGATTATAAAGCCAGACTCGGCCACTGTGTTGGGGCCGTGTTGTATGAAGGGCAGCTGCAGCAAACAGCTCCATGGAAGGACACGCCAGGCAGCGCACACCTCACCATCAACTACAACCTCCGCCAGGCCGAGGTGCGTGCAGCAAGTGTGGGATGCGGCTCACAGCAAGGCTAGGCATGTCAAGCTAGCGCGAGCCGAATGGCCCTCTCCTATATCGAGGGCTCCAGATCGTGACTGGCTGGCTTGATGGCTGGCGGGCTGGCTGGCTCAGAGTTGCTGCCAACAGTCATGTTTGCCTGACTGGCCGAGGACAAGTGGTGCCAAAGGGAGCCGCCACAGGGCTAAGCCAGCCCCGTCCCACCCAAGCTTGCCTGTCCCTTGGGTGCCCGAGGGGGGACCCCCACCCTCTTGGCATAGGGGATGCCCACAAAGCGCATGAAGGCCTCCACTCTCGACACAAAGGGGCTTAGTGAGCTGGCGGGACCAGGAACTACAGGCGCCCTGCACCAAGGGGTTTTGGCTGCAGGTTTAGCGGAAGGCCTGTGCCAACACAACTTGGGGACGGGACAGCTGACGGTCAGGCCTGCCAGCCTTGCTGGCAACTGTGTTCTGCGCAACAGACCCTTGACAGTGCCCACTGACCTTGGAAAGTCATATAGCACCACTGGGTCGCTCGGGTCCCCTTGTTTAAGAGTTGCTGGGGGGAGCCGTATCCGTGTGACAAGCTTACTCACTGCCACCGCCAGGAGGCCGGCTACAGCTGCTAGTACAGATAGCCCAAGGCACAGGCTAACCGACATCGGCATCCAATCCCTTGCTTGACGCAGCGGGAGCAGGTAGCTTGGAGCCTGGGACAGTGAGTACTCTTTGATCTCTGGCTCTATCACTGCGAATTGACTGCGTTCTAGGCCGGTCTCTAAGTGGTGCACCTGCCACACGACCTCTTTCACTGTGTCGTGAATCCCACCCCGGTCATCAACCATTCGTGCGCATATGTGAACTGCTTGTCTCGGTGCTAGATTGCAGTGCAGTATATTTTCCGAGCACACCCCCATGGGGCCCCATGATCGTTGTATGATGGCACCTTCCGCGCGGCTTCGCGACCTTGACAGGGATAACGCGAACTCCAGCCAGGCCAAGCACTCAACTGATCTGTAGCAGCAGCGAGTATGTGCTAACAATAGTCGACCATGACGGAGCTGCAAAGCCTCAAGCCGCAGCTGCTCTCGGGCCTGGATGGGTACCGACGCTGGTTCCATGGCATGATAGATAGCGAAACGGGAAGGCTGTGCTACAAGTACATCCCCGACAAGAAGGAGTTCTTAAAGGAGCCTAGTCCAGGTGGCGGCTCTGCCCTGGAGAGCTGTTGATCCAACTTTTGCCTTGTGTTTGAGCTGGCCATTACTGACCTTTGACCAACTTTGTTCTCGCTGGTGCAACTTGCTGCGTGCTTACGAGACCTGCAGCGCTTGCTACAGCTCTAAGCACCCACAGCTTCTGCAGTGCACCCACCCGCGTGGTTACTCAGGCTCGCTATGAGCGTGTCTGATGCAAGTTCACAAAGCCTCATGTCCCACACTCCAACCCAGTTCCCACTTTGCAGTGCGTGACCTAGGGACTGCGGCGGACTTGGGCACGCTGCAAGCACACTTCAGCACTACTGAGTTCTGTGAGGTATGTTGGCTGGGTTCCTGGGTTGCTGGGGTTCGGCTTAGCCTTACTGAAACGCCGCTTGCAGCAGTGTTTCCCTGCTGCTCAGTGTCTCCCTGCTGCTCCTCTGGCGTCGGTGCTCACCGTGTGTCTGCACAGTGGCTCTGTATAGCAGCTGGGCCCCTTACCGGCAAAGCTCGCTGGGGCGGGGTTGCTACCTGAACAAGGTAGGCTAGCCTGACTCTGGTCTGCAGGTGATGCAGCGGACCCTGGACCACTTTCAGGCAGCGCTAGTAGAGGAGCAGGGCTGGGAGGATGGAGCAGCTGAGGAGGGGGAGCAGCCAGCAGCGGGGAGGGAGGTTGACTCGCAGCCGTGGTGGGTGCTGGCTTCTTCCTGCTGTTTTCTTGGCTGGGCAAGGCCCAATAGTCTGAGCTGCCAGTGAAGCGGCTCCCCGCACAAGCTGCGCCTGGTGGCTCGCTAAACGGTCTGGGTGGAATGGAAGAGGGAGCGTGCGTGCACGGCCCACCAGCCTGCGGCACAGCGGTCTGCCAGGGAGGGGGGTGCATCGCTGTCCTGACGGGCAGGCCGCGCCTGTACTGGGCGGGACCTGCCAGCGCTTCCGGCCGTAGCTGGCACATAGCACTCCAAGTACTGAGGCACAAAGCCACTCTCGCAGGTCTGGCAGGCAGAAAGCCGTGACCTTCTAGCCAATACCTCTGTGCCCATCCACCCGCATGTGCAAGGCTCGACCCCATCTGACTTGCATCTCTCCCTGCCTACCCGCCTTCAGGAGCTACCTCGACCCCATGAAGATCAACGAGCCGTCCTCCATCGCCCACAACTCCATGTTCATCCTAGCCCTGGCCTCCCTCCAGAACCACCCCCGGCCGGAGGAGAGCCGGCAGCTCATGACGCAGCTGGCAGACGGCATCCTGCACCAGCAGCGGCCCGACGGCACATATAAGGTGTGCGGCGGAACGGGGCCTCACGTGACATTTGACCAAAGGGATTTGCTTGATTGGGCATTCTATCAGAAGGCCTAGCCCGGCGCCTAAGCAGCAGCTCTCATCAGCCGCGTGTTTTCCGGAGTAGGCAGTACCAGTATATCAAGCATGAGACTACCCAGCTGCTGCTGTTGAGGCCATGCACGTTTTTTTTCTCTTTGCAGATCTACTTCCAGTCTGGCGACCTCGGCGACTTTGGGTATGAGCTGTACTGCGGCGAGGCCATGCTGGGGCTGCTGACGGCCCACCAGCACCTGGGCCACGAGCGGTACCTGACGTCCGTGCAGAAGGCCCTGCCGCAGTATGAGCGCATCTATAGGTCAGCCAGCACACGGGCACACCAGCGGGGCAGCGGGGAACGATATATATGTGTGTGTGGTGTGTGTCTCCGGGGGCCGGGGGCGGAGACGGGGGGGTCGGGTCTGCCGGTTTGCGAGGGTTTTGGCTTGTGGGCAAAATGCGCATGCCGGAGTAAGGACTCGGGCTGAAGGCAACCCACTGTGTGTCGGGCCCCAACGCTTTTGCGTGTGTGCTGGCCCGCGCCACGGGTGGGAGAGTTGCGGGGGAGGGAGCAGTGCCTGCCTGCCTGCCCTCAGGGTGACGTACGTTGATATGGCATGGCATGCCGTTTTGGCTGCCACATCAAGCCCATGCATCCCTGCTTTCACTGCAGGTCTGGCAGCATCGGCCGGACAGAGCTTGTGTTTTTTGCCAACTGGCAAACCCAGGTGGCGGCGCTCCTCGCGCGCAGCACGACCGACCCCAAGGCCTCCTCCCACCTGTCGGCCTACATCTACCACCTGCATGACACCATCCTGGACAAATTGAAGCTGTATGAGGCAGTGAAGAGGGTGGGTGAAGCTGTGGCCGTGGGTAATGCAGCGGCTGGCGCACCACTAGACTGGGGGCTTGGTGTGCAGCTGCGAAAGTGCGCCGCGGTGGCAAGGTGGTGCGACCGTCAGTTCCAGGACTTAGTATGTCAGGGATTTCGGCGGAAGGAGGCTGCTGTGTTACTTAGCCTGGCAGAGCTGTTTGTGCAATGGAAGGCCTGTAGTCCATGTGTAGTTGTGGGCACTAACACAGCCACCCAGGTGTGTGAATCGGTCGAGATCACCAGGCTGCGCCCGTTGTGGTCACCCCGCTCGTACGCTGTGTGTTGCAGTTCCCCGAGAAGATGGCGACTGTGGAGGTTGGGTGCGGGCTGGAGGGGCTGGTGGATGCGTACGCGCTGGCGCTAGAAGAAGGCCCCGGAGCCGCAGCACGGCAGCAGCGGTACGCCGCAGCCATCCGTACCGCTGTCGACTTCCTGCAGGTGGGGCAGAGGTTCGACATGGGCAGACTGTTAAGCATGATGCTGCTGGCCTTTGTGTGTTTTCAGACCTTCTGTGCATGCTGTTGCTGTACCCCACCGGACCCTACCCTGCCCCCCTGGGTGTCCTTGAGCGGGGCAACTGGGCTGCCAGCGAGGTGGCGCGCATGCTGCCGTCTCTCACGTGGTCTCGCAGCCTGGGCGTGGGCGGACAGGGAGGCCCTGGTGCTAGGCTGGCATCAGGGCTACGCCCAGTGCAGGGTGGCAGCACACCTGAGAGCCTGCCCCTCACTCACCGCTCAAGTGTGTATATGGTGGGCTCCCGCTTTGCAGGAGGTGCAGGCCAAGTCAGCGGAGCTGGGAGGCGAGGTGGCAGTGGGGGGCCTGGGCCACGGGCTCACCCGGCCCCTGCAGCGAATAGACGTGACCGGCCACGTGGCATGTGCCTACATCAGGCTGCTGGAAGTGCTGGAGGGCAGGGAGCCGTAGCAGCAGCAGGGGCTGGTTGGCTTTGCGGGAGGAAGGGGGACAACCAAGGGGGACGTCGGCAGGCGGGGGGATGGGCTAGTGTTTGTGTCCACTGGAGTGTGGAGTTGCTGCACAGTTTTTCAGTGTTTGGGTTCATTGTAGCAGGACGTACCCTCACGGCTGCAGGGGACGTCCTTTCTGGTTGCTGCCGCATGTTTCTGTGCCTGTCAAGGTTTGAAAATAGGAAGTGTGGAGTTGCTGCACAGCTTCTAAGCGTTTGGGTTACTGTAGCCGGACGTAATCTCACGGCAGCAGGGGGGGGGGCCCTTATGCGGTACCCGCCGTATGTCTCTGTGCCTGTCAGTGTGAAAAAGGTGGCTTTCCTCTCTCTTTTTGAGTTTGAGCTCTTTCTTTCCGGGTTCGGGTTCTTCAGTTCTCTTTTCTAAGTTGGGGAGTCGAGAGAGGCTGTGTTTCTGTTTTGAGCATTTCCTGTGGTTATCTGACGTTGGTGGGGTAGAGGGGTGGGGGGGGGGGGGGGGGGGGTTGGGTTGAGCTATCTGTGAGGAGGTTTGCAAAGTGGACCACGTACTCGTCCCATGCATGTATAACTTGAATTAATAAATGCCACCCATAGCGTATACATGCTGTTGCTTCTCTTTTTTTCCCTCTGCGGACTGGGTCAGTACGGGTGCTGTGCTGGCGCCTGGTGTGTGAGTCATGTGTGTCACCCAATTACGAATGCCTTTTACCATTTTTTTTCCGTTTCTAACCTAAACTGTAGTTTCTGTCTACGTCCAAGTGAGAATTGCCTGCGTTTGCACACGTGTCCTTCAGGAATGTCTCTGCGATCAGGCTGCCGTGTCAGTTCTGGTGTTGTCGATGTTAAGCAGTACCTAATTTGTAAAGCGAACTTCAGACATAGGGAAACTGCAGCGTCGAGGAGAGGACGGCACTGTCCTTTTTTAGCACCGCGACATGCAGCCCACACCTCAGTTGTCTGTACCAGCGAATTCTGGTGAGAAAATCGGCCGGCTTAAAGCCCACAATGTGCAACAGTGCCTTCAGCAACGAGACGGCACCTTCAGGTGTGGGGCAGGAGCCGCCGCCCTTGATAAGCCCCACGTCCACCAACTCACGCCCTGCTGCTGCAGGTATGAAGAAGAAGAGGAGTTTGATTCGCTCACAGACAACATCAAGCCAAAGACTGTGGTTCTAATAGCCAACCCCACAAACCAGACTTCTGGCAGGGGAGCAGCTGCTGATAGACTGAGGGCAGCCCTCCAAGGGGTTGTATTCAACACGGCTGTCTGCAGCACCTCAGCAGCCCCGTTTGCACAGCAGCTGTGGGCTGGGCGGGACGGGCCACCTTTCTTCTCCAAGATCCGGACTAGGTGGGAGGTGTGGTGAAGCGCTTATGCTGCCGCTCGCCCGGCATGAAGCGTAAAGTGAGCTTGCCAGCGTCAGAGCTGGCCAAATGCAGGTCCTGATGTAGGGCTCAACCTAGGCATTGGCAGAGCGCACGGAACCTACACTTGTTGGGGTCCTCATGCGGGAGTTCTGCTGCCAGAGGGTATCACAGCTGAAGGTACGCCCACCCTGACTCGCCACTGCAGGCCGGCCCTGGATGCCGCCGCTGACGACCCTGTGGCTGCCCAGGCAGTGTGGGCGGAGCTGCTTGGCCAGAACTGGCGAGTGGAGCTGGACTACGGGCTTGGGGTGGACATCCCACAGAAGGAGTGTCTCCTGCTTGTTGCCTCGGCCTCGGCGGTTGAGCAGCTGCTGACTGTGGCTGGGCTCAGTGTAGTGGCTCATGGCGGCAGCCACAGCAGCAGCAGCAGCAGCGTGGTGGGAGGAAGCGTGGTGGGGAAGGTGCAGCCAGGCAGCCTTGCTGCTCTTGCAGCATCTGGCGGCAGCGGGGCTGGCAGCTGGGAATCCCAAAGCAAGAAGCTGCTCTTGTACACTAGTGACCTTGACGATGTGAGCAGTGTGCAGCAGTTACTGTC
The DNA here is from genome assembly GCA_001598975.1 of Parachlorella kessleri. Lineage (NCBI taxonomy): Eukaryota > Viridiplantae > Chlorophyta > Trebouxiophyceae > Chlorellales > Chlorellaceae > Parachlorella > Parachlorella kessleri. Next base: position 29,515 of record BBXU01001232.1, on the reverse strand, counting down.
CAGCTCAAAGGTATGATTGAGAGTTGCCGTGCCTTGGGCATGTCATATCACCATAACTGTGGAACTGGGAGCCAGCAGTAACCAGCAGTAACTACTGTGTGGCCAACAACACAACAACAGGGGGGCCGGCAGCACAATAAGACGTAGCCACCAACACATGCCAGTCGCATCGTGCCTCCTGGTAATGTGTGGACAGCAGAAGCCCAAGTAATCTATTACATTACTTGACAAATGGCAAGCATCTCTCAACGATGACGGTCAGTCTCAAAAACGCATCAAACAGTGCGGGCATCCAGCCTTGTCAGCTCCTTACCACATATCCCCTGACCTTCCTACCAGTCCATTAAGATCTCCACCGCACAAACCGCATACCAAAGCAGACTGGGCGCCAACGACCAGACCCGGCATCATTTCATGTAGTTCAAAAGTTACTTAACCTCCCCCGCATAATAAACGACAGAGCGAGAGCCTTTGAAAAATGGATGGCTCCCCATGACACACCACGAGCGCGGGAGCACTACACATCAGCGTTCCCACCAGCGCCGGCACGTCAGCTGTTGCTGCCGCCTGTGCGGCCATCGCGCGGCGCCACGCCAGTCAGCACCTGCTGCGCTAAGCCCGCTGCCTGCTTTGCCGCCTGCTGTGCCCACGAGGCTGCCACCCTCACCCGCTGCTCGTCTGTTGGCTGGCGATACAGATAGGCCACCCGCCTCAGGGCCGCCGCCAGGGGACCCTCCACAGTCACCCCATCATTCAGGCCGGTGGGGGTGATGCGCACACCCGCCGCCTGCAACAAGTTGCAGAAGGGCCGCAGTGGAGAATGGGATTCTCGCCATGTGGGGAGGGTCTCAATAATGTCAGCACTGGGTAAGGGAGATTGCCTGTCGACCCGTAAGGCACAATACCCGGTCGTCTCAACCCAGCCGCCTGCCAGCACGCAGCAACCTGCCAGGCCCTGCTTTTCTTATCGTTACTCGTTAGCAATCTTACAATCCTGTGGTGGCTCTCTGGCTTATCCAGCAAGCCTCAACGGCTGCCTCAGTCAAGCAACACCTGGGCAGCAGTCTGGCACGCAGAAAGCCACCCATCCTTGGCTAGCAGCTGGATATCTCAATCAAAAAACACCCACCCTGAGCAGCTCCCCCAGTGGGCCCGTCTGCGCGGCCGACGACAGCGGCGGCGGCACGGAGAAGGGCAGGGCCACGGCCCCGTTGGTGGTGCCCAGGGACATCATGTCGCCCAGGTGCTGGTAGCTGCACGCAGGGGGGGAGGACACACATGCGGCGGGGCATCGCGTACACTCCCAGGGGGCCAGCCTTCTCAGCCCAAGGAGCGAGGTACCATAACAACCCTGGTTGCAACTCTTGAGCAGGCAAAGTACGCTTATGTTGCAACAGCTTTTGCTCCCTCAGCACTTTCTGATGCTTTCTATGGCACCAGTGCCTGCTCGTGAGAGCTGATTATCTGCAGCTGCACCCAGGGACCCATCCTTGTACCTGAAGTTGAGGAGTGGCTTGTTGTTGATGGCGGACCAGAGGTTCCAGGCCACGTAGTCAGCCTGCTGGAAGGCCACCTGGACCAACACAAGGGCCAAGGCCGTGGCTCAAACCCACTCTAGCCAGCTCTTGTCAGACTCAACAGTGCAGCCGGCTGCCCCAGCTATATTGCAACCCATACCAGCAAAGAGGCCCATTATGCAGGCCCAAACCTCCCTCGGCCTGCCCTCATCCTCAACAAATGCTGCCGTGCTGTCCACGCACTGTATGTACAGTGCACAGTGCCGCAGATCTCCTGCTGTCTTCCAGCAACTATCATCCACCCCCCAACCCTGCACCCCCTCTCCACACTATTCCTACCCCGTCCAGCTTGCCTGTGCAGTGGCCGGCAGCTGCTGCCCCGCTGTGAGGTCTCCCCCAGCGCCGGCGCCCACGCTGGCCCCGCTCCGCGACATGGCCACGTCGCCCAGCGCAAACACGCGCGGATGGCCCAGCACCCGCAGCGTGGGATCCGTCTGTGTGGCACCGCGGGCGTTGGTAGGGAAGGGGATGGACAGGTTGCCTGCTTCCACTTTGGGCACGGGGGAGGAGCCAGCCGCCCAGACCACCAAATCCGCTTCTATGATCTGCATGCAGGAGGCGTGCAGGTGTTGATGAAGAACGGACACAGAAAGCCAAATATGCTCAGTTGGTAGACTAGAAACATAGCTTGCAGGCCTCCATAAACAGATGCATGGAACACAGCTGGCCGCAACGGCGCAAGCGAGGGACAGCGACGTGGCTGGGGAGGTGCTAGACCGGCCCCCCTTAGCTGGCTACTTGCACACACCCTCCGTTTTCACCCAGACTAAACTAATCTCCCTCGGCCGCCTTGGCAGTGCTAACAAGCCCCATACCCTTGGAAGTCATGTACCATGTGCATGCCCTCGCAAGCACGGCAGTCGCCTCCATCAGTAACCCCCGCTCACCTCCTGCTGCCCCAGCCTGTCAGTCACATAGACCACCCGCTTGGACAGGTCGGCATCAGCGTCCAGCGGCGGGTGCGCCCCCGCCCGTACAAGCTGCGCCACGCTGGCCCCTGTCAGTATGGAGATGCCCTTGTCCTGCAGGGCCGCCAGCGCCGCCTCCCTCTGGCCCTCGGTGGAAGTCTCCAGAATCTGCGGGCCTGCGCACAGGAGGGGACAACAGGGGCCGAAGGCTGGCATCACTTCCCCGGAAGGCTATGAGCTCAGCACTGGCGTTGCGCGATGACCCTTAACACTTCAAAGCCGGACGATACATGCATTTACCCTTGCTACAGGGCCGACGTGTTGGCAAGGTCAGGTAGGAGACCCTCAGATGCATGCACGCCATCTCAACAGTCTCAAAGCAGGCCAACATCCAACCGCGCTCCAAACCCCGCCCCTACCAGATGAGATAAAAGTGCTCACAGGCGACGACGCGCCCGGCACCCATCACATAACCCCACCCACTCACCAGCCGTGAGCAGCTTAATGCGTGCCCTCCCTGCAAGCCGCTCAGCAATCACCGCCGCAACTTCCACGCCAGCATAGCCGCCGCCAACCACAACCACCTCGGGGTGCATCACGTTGGCTTCCAGCACCTCTAGGCGCTCGATGACCTGCCATTGCAACCAAAGGAGGCACTTACAGACATGTCGCCCTTGGGTTCCCCGGGCAACATCATGGACCACCGCGTAATGCATGCAGAGGGATACTCTACGCTGAGGTAACTCAACCGCGTGCCTGTCAGCCGGTTACACGACCCAAAACCGCAAAAGCACCCCACACTTCCAGTATGTTCTAGCCGGAAGCAGGCAACGAGGTAGCTGCTGCCGGCAGAAGAGCCTGCCAGGACCAGGCCAGCAGCTGCACCCACCCACCCGCATGGCGTCTGAGTATGTGGAGAAGGGCAGGGCCAGCTCCTTGACCCCTGGCACGCCAAAGGTATTGGTCTCCGAGCCCAGCGCCAGCACCAGCCAGTCATAAGGCACGCTCAGGCCGTTTTGCAGCAGGACCGCCCCGCCGCCTTCACTGGTGCCGTCCTGCTAGGCACGCAGGCACGGGGAAAGAATGCATGGCCGCTGTGCTGTGGCTATCAGCGCCCACGTGCAGCCACGTCATCAGGGGTCTGCGCCCACTTTCATGCAAGCAGTGACTGGCAGGGGACGCCCACACCACACGCTCGCTCCACATCAGTGCCAGTGCATATGCGCCAGTTGCGCCTAGGCCTCATGGGTGGATACGTGCAACCAAGCACTGTCCCTGCGATTGCTCTTCTCAGTTGAGGTTTTCAAGCGCAGGCATCCGCACCTGCTTTGTCACGTCTGGCTGAACTGCGGCCACCTTGCCCTGCATAGCAAGGCAAGCTTCTGGCACTCAGTCCCATCCCATGCAGCACTTCGGGCGCGGAAAGGCCGCAGATCGAATCTCCTATAGATCCTCTCATACAGTGCACCAATCCAGCAGCTTTCCACAGAGACGAGCGCCACCCAACCACCCAACACAGGAGCACAATGGCTCAGAATGGATACACTACCGAACCTGCAAGAAGGTGACCGGGTACGGCGCCAGCAGGCGTGCAAATGTGGGCGCCACCTCATCCTCAGTGGCTGCCCCCGTAAGGAGCTCGTACAGCAGCGGCTTGAACACAAAGCGATCGCTCTGGTCTATAAGTGTCACCTGTACAGGCGCAGGGCTCACAAGATGGACCGATCACTGACACAAGAAGAAGCACAACATCCCTAGGACAAGCATTGCACTGAACGGAGCACATACCCTTGGCTTTGGCACTTGGCGACCACAGATGCATATCACCTTTCCAGCCCCAGGTCAGCTAATGGGACGGAGCACACTCCCTGCCAACCTGCCATCTTGAACAACTTACAGAGACACATGCCAAAGAGTGCAGGGCGGCTCTCCTGCTGCACCCACCCGCCACTGCTCTGCCACCTGATTGTAGCCTCGTCTAGCTACCTAGTACCCTTGCCCGTCTTGCCCACCTACCCTTGGCTTGTTCCCCTTGGGCCACATGAGGCTTTCCAGCCGCACCGCTGTGTACAGGCCCCCGAATCCGCCGCCCAGGATACAGACCCTGGGGCCTTGCGAGTCCCCGTATGCTGCACAGTCAGGAAACATTTGCAGCACTTGCCTGACCACAATGCTGCACTACTGCTCAAAGGTTAGCATGCTAGCTGCGCTGCTGTGGCAAGGCCAGGTGGCACCACAACTACAGGCGGCTCTGCAGCTGCGCTGAGCAGGGTGCGCCGTATTGCATATCTAGCCAAGAAGAAGCTCCCTTGCCTGCAGAGGAGCTGTAGCTGGTAGTGGTGGTTGCACTGCAGAGGAGCTTGTGTCCACGGTGAGCAGCCGGCCGTGGTCCACCAGGTCTACCACTCACATCTGCAATCACATGCCAAGCTATAACTAAGCACATAAGTAGCGAGTAGCGGCCGCGTGAAAGACGTAGCAAGGGGATCTCTGGAGGCCACTGCTGGGAAGCTGTACAGAATAGGAAGCCGGGAGGGGGCCAAGCTGTGGGAGGCTAAGACAAGTCCCAGCTTCATACCCTGTCCAGCAACTCAGGCTCCCCTTTGCCTTAGGCTCCACCCCAAGCACTTCTATGGTGGAGCTGGTCAAACACCTCAAAGGCGTAGGCACGACTGTCGACTTTGCTGACTTTGTAATAAAAAACTGCTATGCAAAGGCAGTCCACACAGTACCCACACACCTGCCACGGTGCTCCACAAACACCGAGCCCTTCTGCTCCAGAGTGGGCTGCACAGCCGACTTTCTGAGCTCAGCAGAGTGGTGCCTAGAGCCAGCTGTGCCATCATGACGCCAGGTCACTTGGGTTTATACAATCTGCAAGGAGCTTTTAGCCAGGCAATGATCCACAGGCCTTCCAGTCGCTATGGCGTTTTGAGGGTATGGATATCTTTTAGTGGGTCCCCTGACTCCTCCCATCCTGGGAAGGCCTAACGTAATGCCTGACTACAGACGAGGTCACATATAGGGAGGGCGCTAAGCGAACCAGGCAAATACACGGAAGCAATAAGCTGGTGACTTATGTAGACGAGTTCTCATAGGGTGCCTGTTGGTAGCCTGGTGCTTGGCGAGCCCTTGGGCTTGAAACGCTCTCTATTTGAGTATGAAGGCGCTGCGGAAGTTAACGACCAAGCTAGGCTCTGAGGCCCAAAGCCCAAAAAGCGCAATTCTGGTGGTGGACGGGGAGACTTTCGATGATGCCCAGGAGGCACGCTGCTCACCATTGCGGTATCCTAAGAGATAGCCGCATACCCACTGATTTTTTGTGAAGGAAGGCAGCAAGGCTAGACGCTGGGTCTTGCTGGGCTGCAGGCGCTCCTGCACCGTGACGCACACGAAGAGGGCGGGTTGGGCTTCACAGATAAGGAGCTCCTTGAGCGGCAGCGAGGGTACGGCTGAAAGCAAGTCCGCAGAACTCCTCTCCACCGGCTTGTCCATTTCCATTACCCGAACCCCTTATGCCCGCCAGACAGTGTACCTAAGCCAGTTTCAGGAGAGCCCTGCTTCCGTGCAGGGCGGTTGTGGAGGTGGTGAAGCAGCTCGGCAGCAACCTACTGACAGGCAACTTTGACCTGCTCAAGATGTCGCTGCCAGTCAAATTGTAAGTTAGGGCACCTGGGTTGTGGCCAGGGCACCGTGGCTTCCTTGCTGGACTGCATGCTGTCTGGCAACGCATCATGTCTTGGGCAGGATGCCCACTTTTGAAGCAGTTGAAGACATATAATCACGCTTTTGCCTGACAGCTGCAATGTTGCTGTGCAGGTTTGAGCCACGATCTTACCTACAAAAGCTTGCAGACCCCTGGGTGTACCCGCGCTTTCTGCAGCTAGCAGCGCAGGCTGATGACCCCGGAGAACGCATGCGCTGGGTGGTAACGTGGTTCATCGCAGGTCAGGGGGCAAGGGGGTGAGGTGCACTTGCCTATTGCGTGCGCAAGCGCCTGAAAGTTGCCCGGGACGTCAGATTGAAGCTGACCTTGATGCACGTAACAAGCTGAAGTGCATGACTGACTAAAGCAGCAACGACTTGCAGCAGTCAAGTGTATGGTGCCTTTTTATTGGTTTCGTGGGATGTGCAGGGCTGCATCACGCGTTTGAGCGTTGGGCCAAGCCCTTTAACCCTATTCTTGGTGAGTCGGAAAAAGGCAGCCAATTTGCCGGTCTGCTTGGCTGCTGTGGCAAAACAGGACTCCAGCGTGGGTCCAGCCTTGAGAAGGGATGTCCAACCCTGGGTGGTGAACGGTGCCTCTGTTTCGTCCCTGCAGGAGAAACCTGGCAGGCAGGCCTGCCAGATGGCAGCCAGATATTTCTTGAGCAGATCTCACACCACCCCCCCATCTCAGCGTTTGAGTTGTGCGGGCCTAACAACATGTACATGTTCAGCGGCCTTTCGCAGCCAGCGGTCAGCTACAAGACAAACGCCGTGAAGACCACTGCTAAGGGCTATCGTGCCATCTCCTTCCCGGATGGCAGCAAGATAAGCATCCAGTATCCAGCATATTACCTCAAGGGTGAGTCGGTCTTAGCTGGGCTAGTGCAGACGAAATCGCTATGTCGCGGAGGACTGATCTCAGCAGTGCTTGTCTAGTGGCCCTCGTAATGTTGTCATGCATCTGCGCATGTGAACTTTTCTGTTCCTTGTCCTGTAGTACTCATTGGGAGCTCGGGAGTTTGGGCTTGACTGATAGTGTGCCTGTCCATATCTACTGGTTGTGCAGGGCTGTTGTACACTAATATGCCGCGGGCAGACATAGTGGGTGAGGCCGAGTTTGATGATGTGACAAACGGGCTGCACGCCACTGTGCGGTTTGGCAAAGTGGAGGGCAGCAGCAGCATGGTGCTCAACCGCTCAGACGCATTCTGTGGCACGCTGTATGAAGACATCAGCAGAGCGGTGGCCAACACGATGCTGGAGCCCTCCAAGGTAAGGCGCTGGCTGATCTCATGGTCAGAGGAGGAGGTAGTAAGGCATGCAGTGCGTGGGGCGAGGGACAAGTGGGGATGGCTACTCGCTGAGTATGGAGTGTAGGAAGCTGCAGTGGTGTTAAAGCAAGCATGCCCCTGAATGGCTTGCTCGCCTGATACAGAGGATAGCTGATGCTGACACCTACATGGCTTGAAAGTAAGCAAAATTGCATGAATGCTATTCAAGGCGTGGCTGAGGCATGCCGGCTCATTTATAAGCTTCCATTGCTGGACGCGCTGTGCAGAACTCCGTGCGGGCATCTGGGCGCGTCAGCCGCAACAGCGGGTCGGCATTGTCCAGCATAGTACCCAAGAGCCTGACCATGCGGTCAGCCAGGTCGGCCCCATCAGTACAAGGAGATGCATTCCGCACGCCAGTCGCCAGCTGTACTGGCAACTGGCTCTCACATGTAGACTGGGGCAGCGAGAGGTAGGCAAGGCTTGCTGGTGGTTGTCGGGGTGTGAGCCAAGCTGTATTTGTTTATTTATGGTGGTACATAGGTGGCTAGGGATTCCTCCCAAAGCACATTATGACCCATTGGGGTGGGACACGTGGGGGGCCCTAGTGGGGGTACTTCAAAAGAAACACCACCCCCCGCAGCTGCCGTTCTGCAGTTCCTCTCTTGGCACTAGGTCATGGTGCAGGGCCTGGCGCCGCAGGTTACATCAGCTGGGGAACAGCACTGCACCTGCGACATGAGATGTTTACCCTTAGCATGGGAGCTTTCTGTGGTGGCACGGGTGGCATTGGGTATCGGGATCTTATTAGCTTGGGTGGCAGGTATTACAAGCAGGAAGTGAGAGCTGGGCTGGACGGACAGGGCTATAATAAAAAAGTGAATATTATGCTGACTGATACATGACTGTATATGAATTTCGAACCTCTAAGGCAACCCCTTTCACTCCTTGTTATCGACGCCAGCCTTGGCTGCCTGTGCCACACACACTTCCCCCGGCTCATTCTCCTTCCTAGGCGCCCTTGCGGCTTCCTGCAAGCAGGTACTGGACGCTGGGTGACGAGGCGCCGCAGCACTGGGTCCCTGTCGCAAACCCGCTGCCGTCCGACTGCCGCTTCCGGGAGGACCTGGTGCTGCTGCAGCAGGGCGACGTGAAGCAAGGCCAGGTGGCCAAGGAGCGATTAGAAAACCTGCAGCGCACCGACGCCAAGCTGCGCAAGGCGGGCAATGCAGAGTAGTCAGCCTTGCGCTGCGCTGTACCGGTGTTTGATGGTTGGTGATACAAACTTATGAGTGAGGCGTTGGGAACTGCCAAGACTGCAAGGGATGACCTGGAGCGTTCCATATGTTTATTAAGGGTGGCAGGTAATGCGATCAGAGAGGAGTTACGGCTATACTGGGCTGACAGGGTTCATATGTTTAGGTAGTCGGTCTGCTCTGTTTGTGGTGTTCAGCAATATCAAGTCCAGCAGCCTCCACAAAATGCATGGGACTGTGGCACTACCGCGCATATATGGGATCTGGGGGTGGTGTGTCGACAAAGAGAGAGGGCCTGTGCCCATGGTCTTGTAAGATAAGGGCTGAGGCGCGTTCAGGTAGCTGCCTGCCTGTGCTTAGAGTTGTGTTCTCCTACACTTGTCCTTTGTGATGTCGATATCCTTGCGGCGTGGCAGGCATGGGTACAATGTCCTTCGACGTGCGTCCCATAATGTACTTGCTATTTATACGTCATTGCCCCATGGACACTCAGTGCGGGTCTTGCTGCTGCGCTTTTTGCTCCCCTGAACTGCGGAGCTTCTCTTCTGCAGCCTCCACGACATGAGCCGCTGCTTGCTGGGGTGCCAGTTTTGCCAGCAATTGCTTGTCACCAAAGTTGTCTGCGTCCAGATAAAATACTTTCCCATTGACCTGCAAGCAGTGAAGACAGTGTGGTAGTTACAGAGACCCTTGAAGGGAGGGTTGTCAGCTGTGCCAGCCTGTTTGGGTGACAGTAGGCCAGATAGTTCACTTGAAACTTGCTCTTGTTGCCAGGTGGCAGCACCTGTCAACTTGTTAGGGAGGTCAGTGTAACGGCCACCTTCCGGAGTTCTAAGGCACTCCAGGCATCAAGCGCACCATGAAGGAGGACAGTGGGTGGACAGTGTCGGCTGGCTGCACCTCCGCCAAGTGAAATCGGTATTTCCTTGGCTTGGCTATGAGGTTTAGGGTGATCACCTCCACAGCCTGCGTCTTGGGCTGGTAAGTTAGATGCTGAATATCTGCAAAGGGCATGAGACTACCATTCCTGCCTGCTTGCTCCAAGTTCACCTGACAACATGCTCGACAGCCATGAACACCTTGAGCAGTGCCCGGCGGCAAGAGGGGTTGAAACCGGTCAAGTCAAAGGTCAAGTCAGTTGCATCCAGTATGACTTCCCAACATGCACAGCGGTCTCTGCACCCAGCTCAGGTGCAGGACCCTGTACTTACATGGGCCAGTGAACCACTGAAGTAGCCCGGTTGTGAACACGCCAAAGGTTGAAAGCGTCCCTGCAGTAGTGGGGCACCGGGTTTTTGCAGATGTGACGAAAGAGTCAGCTTGAAGAGTGAGAACATTCTTGCGAGCCCACCTGCAATGGAGGCCTTGGCAGTGAAGGTGCTGGTTGGATCTAGCCCGAATATGATGGGGCCCGCTGCAAGGGCGCAGGCACAGCTGAACAGGGAGAGCCGCTTGACTCTGCCCACAGCTTGCCCGAAGGGTCCCTGGATAGGCAGTGCCCAATTTTTTCTAGAATGAAAGCTGCCTATGTATCCAAGGTGCTGAAAAGGACTTCAAGGCCCGGCTCACCTGGTATTCGTAGGGCTGACTGTCCCCCTCTCGGTGTGCAAGGTCTGTGTACAGCCGCCACGCGCAAGGGCTAAGGGCGGTACGATGGCCAGCAAGTACGTCTAGGACGGCCACTTTGTTAAATGTAGCCGGACATGCAGCAGCCAGTGCTCGAAGGGAGGCAAGACGCAGCATGACTGTCAAGCAAGTTGCCAACCTATGCACCCCTCCTCGCTCCGCCGGATTTGTGATCTGAATATGGTAGTGCATGCTTACAAGGGTGTTCCTCTCTGTCTTTCTGTGCGTGCTGAGCGTGCCCCGCTCCCCGATTTAAGCAACCACCAAGCAGCCCAGCAAGTGATGTGGTCAGAAGCGTTCCATCCACAACCCTACGCTGAACTGGCCTGCAGCGCTGCGGTATCCCTGGCGACAAGGATTTCAACCCAAGTTTTAGCCTTCCATGTCCTAGGTGCGCTTTCCTGCAGACGCCAGCATCTTTCGCCTCCAGCACGGGCACGATTCTCGCAGCCTGCTTTGGAAGGCTACATTCGCCCCTAACTGTTCGTGGCGCTCATGCAGGATGCACCGCTCCAGTGGCAGGCAGAGAGCTCCGCTCGGTGCTCTGCACTCTAATGCCTTGGCCAGCGGCCCAGGAGTTAAGGTTGGGGTGGGCAGCAAGCCGAGGACAGACGCGCAGGCGTTCGATAGCAGCGGACCCCCGTTGACAGCCCAGGTGCAGCCCACCAGCAAGAGCTGCAGCCCAACCAGCAGCAGCGGCAGCGTGAGCAGGATCCCACCCGCACCTGCAAGCGGCGGGGCCGAGATGCAGCGTCCAGGGCCAGACTCCTACAGTCGCATCCCGCGTGCACCAGAACCTGGGCAGTCCAGCGCTCTACCCACTGGCTTGCCAGCTGCCAGCGAGCCAGCAGCTGCTGAGGATCTCCCTGTCTTCTTTTCACATGTGAACCCCACATTTGCTGGGTGCCCTGATGAGCTGGAAGCCCTGGAGGACGCCTGTGCTGCCAGCCCGGCACCGTCTTGGCGCACAGACGTGTCGGGGCGGGACCTCACTCCTGGCTTACTGGATCAGGCAGTGTACACGCCAGCCACAGCAAGGAGCGTCCAGGCCTGGCTACGCACTAACACCCCGGTCCAGAAAGTAGGTGCAGCCACCAGGCCTCCGCTGGGCCAGCAGTCAGGCTTGGTGCAGCAACGGTCCGGTGCAGCTGTACACCGCGGTGCGGTCACCCCCACCCAGACACCCCTGAGCGCCATGCCCACTTCGGAGGTGTGGCACATCCTAGAGCACATGCAGCAGCCCGCACCAGCAGAGCAGCAGGGCATGTACAATATCATGAATGCCTACCTGCGCACGGGGGCGCAAATGCTCTCACCAGAGCCAGGCTGTGAGGGTGAGGCTGCCATCTATGCCCCCGCATACATGTCAGCTGTGGTGAATCAGGGAAGCGCACTGCAGCCCGCGCGCACTGCTGCGCTGACAGACATTTTGGAAGAACCTGGTAGCGTTCGGAACTCCTCTGTCTCCAGTTGCAATGCAGCATCAGCAGCGTCACCCAGCCTGGGTCGTGCTGCAGCTGTGCCAGCAATGGTGGTGCAGGAACAGCAGCCGGGGGTTGCTACTGGGTGCTGCATCACCGTAGCAGCAGCAGTGCATGGGCACAATGATTTGTTACCTGTTGAGGTCGGGCGGGCAGCTGGCGGGAGCAGGCGGCCGGGGCCCCCTTCTCCTATCTCCTTCAACCTACCTGCCGACTCCTCCCCAGAGGCATCCCCTGTCCGCAGCCCAACGCAGCAAGAGACAGGTAGGTACATGGGGGTGGATGTCCCGAGATACCCAGTCTACGTGGCAGTGCATGTAGGGTTCTTGGCAGTTAGGGTTACAGCTATGAGATCAGGGGCTTGCCTGTTGGCATTTGGATGTTGCATTGGCCTTGCTGGGATAGCCCCCATGCTCTGGCATTGCAAGGACTCGTCCTGATCAACACTTGTCGGCGCAGGCACAGCCCAAGGGCATTATAAAGCAAACCCATCTATCCCGGAGTACTAAAGTACCATGCTCCACTGTGCAGAGTCTCCATCTTTCTCTTTTGGCTTAGGGGCAGCCCCCGTTGACATTGGCGGCGAGCCAGCAGCAGCCCAGGAGGCAGCACCTGAGCTGCAAAGGGTTGAGTCCAACACTTCAGTGGACCAGCCCAATCCATTCAAGGCTATGCTGTCGCATCTGCGTGGGCCGCAGTATGCCTCACCTGCACCCGCGGCCCTGCGCCACAACGATGCCAGCCCCGATGCACCCGCCAACAGCAACAGCGAACTGGTGTTGCAGCCCAGTGAAGCGGCAGCGCCACCCTCTGCACAAGGTTAGGAGGACATTGCAATGCATCAAAGACAGTGTGTGACGGACGCTTGCATATATGTGGACCCAGCAAATGTTGGGGAGAGGGGGCCTGTGTTTTTTTTAAGATGCATAAGTGTTGGGTTGTTCTTTTAGAGGTTTGCAGACCCAACGTATTCCTCCCTCAACGGTGACAGCAAGGCTCAATGGCTACGTATGAGCAGTACCTGCACCAGGGTCTGAAGCTTATACATTGCGGGTGCTGCAGCCACTCCTGAGCTGGGAAAGGGCAGCCTCAGCCACTGGATTAACCGTCGTGGGCTAAGCCAGGCCCTCAACACACCAGCCCGCATAGATCTACAGGTGAGGACTTGCCTGGTGCTGTCATGCATGCCGCCCCCTCCTGCCAAGGTGCATATGTGGAGGACGCCAATAATAGCCTTAATCTGCAAGGTGAGCCTGACATGCGCTGCTGGCGCCCGCCTGCATTGGCAAACTTGGACTGAGCCCGGCAAGACAGGAACGCTCCATAACCAAGCAGTCCAACCTACATGATGCCACTGCAGCTGCTGTGGGCCGCAATGCGTGACAACCAACGAGTGCTTGGCGAGGTGGAGGAGATGCGTCATGAGAATGCGGCACTGGGCAGGGAGCTGGAGAGGGTGCAGGGGCTGTTACGGGAGCTGGGTGTGGAATATACCGCAGCAGTGCAGGCAGCGGAGGCAAACCAAGCGTAAGTTGGCAGGGCGCCCAGACTCATACGAATGGATGAAATAGCATTACCAAGGCATGCTCGTGCAGCTGTCGCTGCTAGGTGTGGGAGGTGCTTTGCGAACTAAGCCAGCCTGCAAGAGACCGGACTGAACAGCTGTTTCTCCTAAATAGGCAGTTGACCAAATGTACTTCGAGGGTTGTGCAGATGTGCCGAAGCAGAACTAGCCAAGGCAAGGGAGGCGGCCCAGCAGATGGTGCAGCTATCCAACCAAATCCAACAGATGTTCAATCTTTGCGAGGTAAGATGCGAGTACATAACCCCACCAATCCCTACCTATATTCCACTGCAGCAAAATCCCGGAGGGTCGTTATGAAAAAACAAGCAGAAGTCTGCAGCGGAAGTGACCTGCGGATGCTTCTCTCTGCGCAACACATAGCGAGTTATACCAAAGTCACGTGGGCGTGATACAGGAGAAGCTTGGCACTTCTGTGTATTGCAGGCTGAGAAGGTGGAACTGTTGGGTGAGCTGGCTGCTGCTCAGCAGCGCTTGGCGGCAATAGAACAAGGGGCTACAGGGGCCTTAAGTGACCTTGAGAGAGCAGAGCTGGAGAGACAGATTGAAGAAGCCAGGTGCGTGTGAGCAAGAGCCGGCCAGAAGTGAGTCGGCGATTGCCTCAAGATGGAGAGGTGGTTGTTCCCAGCCTGGGTGCTGCCTATGTGCGGGTTAACAGGGGGTGGGAAGCCTAGGCGTGATTGCGCATGCTTACTTCTGCCAACCATCCCTCACATCGGCCAGATATAGGACAGAAAGCTTACTGAGTCTTCCTTTCTGTGACCATGTAATCTAGCTCGCCATGCTTCCTATCCTTGCAGGCTGGCTGTGGCTGCTGCACAGCGTGCCGCTGACCTTGCAGAATCCCGTGCCAATGATGCCTGCAGCGAGTTGTGCAGCATACGGGAGGAGCTGCAGGCCACACAGCAGCAGCTTACAAACCCAGTGGAGGCCGCGCCTTCTACTGAGGCAGCAGCCACACCTATGGCAGCGCTGCGTGGCAGGCTCCAGGGCATGCAAGAGGCGCTGGCAGGGCTGCAAAGCAAGCAGGAAGCAGGTGCTGCTGCGTCACCCAGCATACATGCCAAGGTGGGTGGCATGTTGCAGATCAAGCACTGCACAGGATGCCTGTACATGTTCATTACTTCTAGCATGGCTGCAACTCCGGGGCTCTAAGGCATCTTTATTGGGCGCTTCAACTGGACCCGTGCTGAGCCGCAGCATTACAGCTTCATGAGTTAACAACCTGATGTGCTAAGTAAAACCTGGGTGTCTGCATGCAGCGGCAGGAGCTGCGGCAGCTACTTGTGCAGTCCAAGCAGCAGCTGGGGTCGGTGCAGGCCCTGCTGGGCGAGCAGGATGAGGTGGTGGCCCTCAAAACTGAGAACCAAGCCCTCAGACAGCAGTTGCAGGTCAGATGGATGGCTGTGATAACACCCATATCTTGCCACGCGTTTTACTGTTGGTCGGCCCCAATCAGATCAATGGGGCCACATACATACAGCCTGGCAGGCTGTAAAACTCATATGAGAAATGTGTACGGACACGAGATTTAAGCACATTTGCAAGTTGTCCTATGAACTTTCATTATGCAGGAGGCACATGCTGTACTGGCTGCCCACACCCCAGCTTCCGCCAAGCAGGCTATGCGGGATAGTGAGATGCGTGCCTTGTTTGGCTCGCCGACGCCCTTGCGCCTCAGCACCGAGTTCCAGCTAGTTTCTGAGCCCCCCTCTTCGGTAGGTGCCACTGGTGTCCTGGCATGCCTGCCTATGGGATGCTGTCACCGTTTTCTGCCACTCAGAGGTCATGTCATTCTATAATGCATTGTACATGGGCCTACCAAACACAGTGTCGCAAGTGCACGGCAGACATGGTACATTCAGCACAGCAGGCCGGCCTGTATGCTACTTACTGCAGGAGCGGGTCTCGCCACTGGCACCGGGTAGCATCAGCCTTGCTGGTAGCAGCATCGCAGCGTCACCTGCGCTGAGTGACTTGTTCTCCAGCCCATATATGGCCTCCCAGACCACCCTGACTGTTGACTACCGGGAGCTGCATGGCGCCGTGCTGGTATGTGGTCACTCCGGGGGCTTGGGGACTATGTGACACACCGCTGGAGTTGCCAACGTCTGCAGCTTGGAGGGCTCCATGTATATCGAGTAGCGGGCAGTAACTCAGCCAGTAATGCCAAAATTCACTACCCGACGGCGGAGGCTTGAGCGGGTGTAGGGACCATGGGTTATGACGTCCTCCTATACTATTACCGTCCCTCCACAGGCTGACACTGCCGCATCCCGGTCACTGGGGTCTGCGCTGTCACCCGAGGGCTCTGAGGACGATTGCGTGGAGCTGGGGTCGCCAAGGCTGGCAGAGACTCATGCGGGAGATGCTGAGCAGGGCTACACCGTCATGCACAATAATTTCATTGTCACCAATGTGCCTGCATCAGAGGTTTCGAAGGTGAGAGTGTCTACGCTGGCGCCCGTGCTGCGCAATCTGGTGTCAGGAATGGAAGCTAAGCTCAATAAGTCTGCCTGTTGTATCTGCAACTTGTTATGGGTTAATCTCACGGGCCTTTGGGATGCTGTATTGGGAGTACATCCTGTCACAGCAATTGCTGCCCTAGGTCAAAGCAGTCGTCCCTTGCTGTGCAGGTCCAGTCCATGGTGCAGTACTGGGAAGCTGTTGCCTGTGGGCGACTGCTGCCAGGAGAAGTACAGGATGGAGTGCAAGGAGCAGACGACTGTTCAGCCGAGTCCAAGGCCGCAACTCCGCACACTGCTGTGGACGAGGGTATGTCCTCCAATGCTGGGGTGGAGGCAGCACACCAGCTGGCTGGAGGCGCGGCAAGCAGCACTGTTGGGGGACGAGCAGACTCAGCCCACAGGGAGGAGGGAGCCTTGGGCAGCCCGGATGCAGCTCCAGTACCTGCTGTCAGCACGGAGGTGGGCCTGGAGGCGGTAGTGGGCAGCACTGCTGCGGCGGAGGTTGATGTTGGGCTTGCAGGCAAGCCAGGCTTGCAGCAGCAGGCAGAAGCTGAGACTCTCAGAGGCACAGCAGCTGCGGCACGCACTGCTGAAGAGGCCACTCCCGGCAGTGCTGCTGCTCAAGAGCTGAGGTCGCACCCCCTGGCGACCCCCTTCACTGTCATTGCAGCCTCCTGGACGCCCACCAGCCCGGCCAGCTCGACTGTCGCAGCGGACGCGCTGAGCCCTGCACCGCCCACAGCCAGCCCCTTCCAGCTCCCACAAGGCATGGCTGTCACTCCTGCAGCGGCAGCAGAGCCGGAAGCGGAGGTGGTTGCGACGCCTGCACGCCTGACCCCAGTCAACTTTGCAGCAGCCATTCCACCAGCGCCACACAACACACCGCACAGTGACGCCAAACCAGCTCCAACTCCCAGCAGCGTCAGGGGCACCCCGCTGTCGCTGTCTGCACTGCGCCGGGCAGGTGGGTGTGCACTTGGCTGCAGCCTGAAGGAGGTCACAGAACCACTAGCTCAAGTGCATTGGGTGCATCTCGTCCAAGGGTGGCGGGAAAATCGGTTTGCGCACACCTCTTCAAAACTGCAGGTGCCTGTTTGGGTCTCTGCGCTAACTTCTATGTTGCTTCGAGAATGTGTACAGCGATGATCAATTACCTGCTGCTCAAGTTTGGTACCTAGGCCGCGTTATGTCAAAATTGCTATGGACGGGAACGCCGCCGTCGCGAGGAATGACCGCCCTAGATACAAAGGTAGCAAGGTCGTTACCGAGAAATGGTGCAGTCGCAAAAACCGGGGCCTGACTTTGTGTCCCAGTCGCCATGTCTGCAGGAAGTGCGGACATGCAGGCCGCAGTGCGCAGCCGACTGCAACGCCTGAAGCTGGATCTGCAGAAAGCGCAGGCCAAGCTGCAAACTGTGGACCAGGTACGATGATCCTGCTCTCACTGGTGGGCTGTGTGCTGCGGTGGTACTGGTAAAAGGTGAAAAGGCGCAGCAACCTAGGAACACCCAGGCAGTGCCTCTCCGTGGCAAATGGATCAGAACAGGAGCTGTGCTGTGCACTGCAGGGCCTGGCCGCCATAAATGTAAGCCCCGTCAACTCTCTGGCCTCCACTCCCACCCTGGGGCGTCGCTCCCCTTCCACACCCCCTACGGCACAAAAGGCAACTCCATTCTATGTTGCCGCCGAGTCCGAAGCCGCTTCGCCCGCGAGCATAGCAGCAGCAGTAACAACCGGAACTGCGCCATCGATGGAACGGCTGGTGCCCTGCGGTCGCCGTGCAGAAGCAGCTGCAGGGGTTGCTGCCTCCCCAGCAGCTGTTGAGCGGCCGGCACCTGGTGTTGCATCATATGGCCAGACCGACACGGCACTTGAGCTGCTACCTCAAACAGAGGCAGCACCAGGCAATGCTGGTGATGAAGGAGCAGCAGCAGCGACATGCCCTGCAGCTGTGGCTAGCACGCCAGTCGGCAGGCATGGGCCAGCGGGCAGGTTTGAGGAGGCAGATGTGGCCACAAGTTGTAATCCAGCAGAGAGGGCACCAAGGCCGTCTATTCTTACAGTGAGCCCAGGCGCCGGGGCAGCCGGTGCCAGCCACCTGTCCCCTGTAGTGGTCAGTGCCGTGCGGCGGATATCGCCTGGGCCCATGCGCAGCACGATCAAAGCTTCACCGTCGCCGCTGCGCCGGGCTGTCTTTGACAGTGACAGCGACAGTGATTCGTGCACCGACTCCAGCGATGACGAGGTGGGTTGCTCTTGGGTCCGAAGCAGGGCCTGCAGCTGGGTGTAAATGGGTGCTCCTCCATTCTAGAGGCATTTGCAGGGTGCAGCTGACTGGGCATGGGCGTGCAGCATGGAACCTTGAAGGGAAGCCATCAAGCAACACTGCATGCTGCAAGGGCATGTAGCAGAGGGGCATTACAGAAAGTATGGCAGACAGACTGACCACTTGACTTTGCTCGCTGCCCTTGCAGGATGTCTTTGACCGTAGCCGTATGGCTGTGTATGCCCACGCTGGCACCCCCAAAGCTGCAAAGACCCCCTTCGCACACCCTGAAGCACCTGCCACCACCCCACAGGCGAGCGCAGTTTTTGGTATGGTTCATGCAGTTTGTCAGCACTATACATCGAGGTTGGGTTGCCATGAGTGCCAAATCAATGCTAGGCTAGGCTAGCATGTGCAATCCATAATGCTTGCTGGCAAATTGATGTGGGCTGCATGCCTAACAGGTTGGCTTGCCTACCTGCAGAGTGTGGCCTTCTCTTCTACATCCAGCTTCAACCCACCAGAGCCGCTGGCGCTAATGTCTGTCAAACCCATGAACAGGGTGAGCTGTGCCGCCACCTCCGCTGGCCTCTGCTTGCTCTTCTTGCCATTGGACCCACTCAACTTTGCACCAGCTCCACCGCACTGTGGCCTTTCAAAAGCAAATGCAGCTCTCTGATCCGGCATTCGGTAGCTGCTAGGCACAGTGGCATGGTGCATAGTTTGTCACTTCCTGCTCTCATGCAAGTGCAGATCAGGCGAGGTGCAGCAGGCATGGCTGGCGGCCGCCGGCGGCCCACTGAGACGGAGGAGCGGGAGTTTAGGCGGCGGGCTGCAGCACTGAAGATCCAAATCTCCCCCTATTTCAAGCGCCGATGAGGTTTTGGCAAGGCTGTACTGACCTTTGTACCGACCTGATTGAAGCCCTCTACACCCCAGACTCTTTGAGAATTACCAAGTACTGATATGATTGTGGGAACATGACCATGTTGGGTTGGCCTTACGACTTTGTGCTAGGAGAAGTCCAACAGTGTGTACAATTGCTAGGAAGTTTTTAAAAGATTGTCAAGTGTGGTCACGGGATGATAGCGAAATATGTACCTGACAGCCCAATCACAGAGAGTTGGAAGAACAGATTCACAAGAATATTACATAGCCCCAGCGGCCTGCCTACGTAGTTCCCATCAGTGAAGCTCAACGTTTAGCTACAAACTGCATTGCCCATAGAAGTGGCAAGGTTTGATTGTCAGTCAGGAGCCGCACTGCTGTAAGCCAAGTTTAAGCACCCATGAGGCTGTATGTCAGGTCCCTTCTCTTCACGCGCACGGCTCCCTGCAGCCAGTATGGCACCTGCTGGCTGCCGTTGTCAGCCTGCCTGTACTGAGCCTCTGCCCCCGTCGCACCTCCCGGCATGAACAGCCAGGGGTCTGCGCGTGCTGCGGCCTTGATGGCGGGCACCGCTTGTGGCTCCGCGGGCTCGCCTGCCGCTGCTCCAATCGTTGCAGCTGGATCTGCACAGGTAACAGAGGTGCCAGTACGTCACCATGCTGCCGTTGGCTCAAATGATACAAGACTCTGTCATATGGATAAACATGCAAAGCCAGAGGAGGGCTGCCCACAGCACCTCTACGGGGTGAGGTACCTTGCAGGGCTGCCGATGGGAGGACTGCCAAGGCCGTTGCAGCAGCTGGCAGGGCAGCTGCAGCAGCCAGCTTGAGCCGCTTGGGAGCAGGCAGGCCTTCAATCGTCAGAGTCAGCTGCCGGCCACCCTCGTAAGGCGGGACATCCCTTAGCTGACGGCCACCTGCGCGACAGTACAGGAAAACACAACATTCAGTTTCCTGGGCAGCTGAACATTACTATGGCACAACGGCAGGCTTGGATTTCACCTCATATTGCGAGCGCACACACTTTCA
This sequence comes from Parachlorella kessleri, assembly GCA_001598975.1. Classification (NCBI taxonomy): domain Eukaryota; kingdom Viridiplantae; phylum Chlorophyta; class Trebouxiophyceae; order Chlorellales; family Chlorellaceae; genus Parachlorella; species Parachlorella kessleri. The sequence goes on along the minus strand of BBXU01001232.1, from coordinate 9,457 downwards.
TCAGGTAGAGCACTGGAAGAATACACATGATTGATTCTGTTATGGCGAGTAGTGAGCTAGCGGCGAATGCAAGCTGGTGCTGTGGCCGGCGAGTGAGCCCAAAGAACAGCCCACCTTGCAACCAGGAGGCCCAGGAATTACCAGCCAGGGCATAGAGGATGTGCAGCAGTCTGGCAGGCAGCGGTTCGCCAGCCAGCTCGGCGGCTGTGGCCGCTGCAGGAGCCTGCGGGTCGCTGGCCGGCCAGGAATCGGGGGTAGCCGTGATGTATGGACTTCCCAGCAGCCTGCGAGCGGTATGCAGTGAACACAAAATCTACTCAGTCACCTTCATCAACGCACAGTATATCGCAGGAGACATCCGCCCACCCTCCATGCGCCTCAACTTCTGCGTCCTGTATGACTCCCTGCGCTGCATGCGTTGGTAGCCAAGACAGCATAGCGGCCCACCAGGCCTGCTGCATGCAGCTGCACCGAGGCACAACAACCAAGGGCAGTATGACGGTTGAAATATCCCATCCACCTACCTGGTGGCAACGCTGAGCAGCTGGCCCCGGAGGCCAGTGACTGGGTCTTGCGAGGGGTCTGAGTACACCAGGGGCAGCAACGGAAAGAGAATGCCCAGCCGCAACCACACGGCCACCTGCCCAGCAGACATATCACCAAATTGGTATATGGAGTGACCTTGGGTGACCGCGCACAAGCTGTTGACATGTGCCTACATCATGGAGAGAGTTTGTCGATGTCTCTTCACATTGTAAATTCTACATTGCCCGAGGGCAGACGAACATTGTGAGCCCATGGCAATGCTAATCATACCACACGACTGGCCTCTCAATAGCGCGCAAGATCCGTGCCAACCTCACCCACCTGAACCCCCACCACAGAGCCCACATAGTCAGTGCTTGGCTTGCCGCCACGCAATGCCCCACGCCCTCCGGCACCCCACCCAGCGGCGGCGGTGGCAGCACGGCCCCAGCCGGCCCTGCCAGACCCCGGCCGGGACCCGGCAGCCAGCCCAGCTGCAGCAGCAGGTGAAGAGGCTGTGGCATAGGTGCCAGGCGACCGTGCCTCGCCTGGCCGCTCCTCTTCGGATAGCTGGCGCCCCGTCCTGCCTGCTTGCCTTACCCCGCCTTCTCCCTGCTCCTGCGATGAGCCATCCTGGCTCGCACCAGCAGTTGAAAAAGCAGCAGAGGGCGGCGCCAGCCGAGCCACCACCTCAGCCAACCTGTGCAGCTGCTGCACCAGCTGCTGCGCAAAGCCACGCCGCCGCGCGTCGCTGCTGGCTGCAAGACACCCCAATGCTGCTTCAACAAAGCCCTGCTCTACAGCATAAGCCCGGCCTTCGCTGCTGCTGCCCCTGCTGCCGCTGGGTTCATCTGTTGGCGACAGCTGCGGCTGGCTTTGTGGCTGGGCAGTGCCGTGCCGAGGGTTGTGTTCGGGTCGAGGCGCGCTAGGTGCTGAGGCGGGCTTGAAGGCGGGGGTGCTGATGAGCGCACCACGGCGGGCCAGGACAGCTGCCAGCGAATGGCGGCCCATCACTGAGTCCCCGTCCTGCAGAACAGCATTGACCGAGGTATTTTTTGTGGGGAGGCATGAGTCCTGGGTTGACACCTCAAGACTCTGTAGCACAGGGGTGGCTGCAGGAGGGAGGCGCAGAGGTGGGCCTCTGGTGGAGAGGAGCAGCAGGCGTAGGTCCCATAACTTGCCCCGTCAGCAATACCAGCACATCACAACAAGCCCAACACCCTGCCCAGCCAGCCTCGCCGGAGGCGACCAGCACCATGTTCTCTGATGAGCGCAAGGTGTGCTTTGTGCCCTCCCAGCAACAGCAACCGGGGGCTTGCCTGCAGGACCCAGTCCAGTTGCTGGAGGAGGTAGTCTGCCAGGCCCCTCCCCGCCTCGCTGCATAGCGCGCACAGCACGCCAGCAGACTGGGGCCTCTCAGCCAGCTCTGCCAGAATCCTGCAATCACCGCCAGGTGAAATCAGGCACCATAGGGAAACACCACGTCGGATGGGATGCTCCCTCGCAAGTAGAGCCTGCACAGCAAGATGTGAGGGGTCCCCCACACCATGCATGCAGGTAGCCCCAGCTGCACAGACACCAAGCTTTGGAGGCTGACTTGCATGCCAATTCTACAAGGAAATAGGGAGCCTACCGGATCCTGGGAGTGCATACTCCATTTTCCAGGAAGCTTCCCAACCCTAGCAAAGCATAGAGCACGTGCGCCGCATACGTCTTTTGGGCATCCTTCTTACATCATCTGCCCCGGCCAGCACCCACCAGCAGGTTCCCTGGCCACACCTGGATGTGAAGTCTTTCTCGGCCTCGCTGAGAGAGCCATGCCCATCCCTGCCTGCCAGGGCGGCGGCAGCTGCACCTCCCCCTGCCTGGTAGGTGGCGGTGGAGGCTATGGCACTCTGCCTGGACTCTCCCCGCCGCAGCGCTGCCTGGAAGGCCTGCAGCCGGGTTGGGGGCCCAGAGGGTGGGTCTCAGGCGCCAGGGACAGCTAAACGATGCTAGCATCACACTCCTTGAGTCAAGTAAGACGAGTGTCGGAGGAGACTTGGGCAGACTGGGCCATCGCATGGGAGCCTTTTGCGGGGCCCTGGCCAATGGCTGGAGCCTGGAGTCAAGCACCTAGGCAGGCAGGCAGGCAGCCCACCAAGGGCTCACACCTGCTCGTCTAGCAGGCCTCGAACCACCAGCCAGCACAGGGGCAGCGCGGCAGGCTCCGCACCGGCCAGCACCGCACTGAGCAGGCCCGACTCGGCGCCTGCAGCAGGCCCGGCTTGGCGCCACGCTGTGCCTGCTATGCACATCAGCGCTGCCTCCAGCGGGGGGTAAGCCACCGCCACTTCCTTCAGCCGGTCGGCAGCAGGGCTGCTCGCCAAGGCTTGCGGAGTGGCAGCAGCGCCGCCAGCAGCAGCTGCCAACGCTCGGCGTGTGAGGGCGGTATACAGCTGGCGCGGGCTGGACAGGCAGGCCTCACGAACATAGGGGCTGACCGTGGAGGCAAGGGCTGCCTTTGAAGGCTCCTGCTGTAGCTGGCTCGTTGGCCCGCTGCAGCCCTCGGCAGCAACGGACCTGCTGTCTGTCACAGTGAGGAGGGCATCAGCCGCCGTCGTGGGCGGGAGGCAGCGCTGGAAGCAAGACAGCGCCCAAGCCTCTCCAATCCCTGCAGGGAGATGAAACACCTACCCGGGTGATAGAGTATTAAGTGGCAGTACTGAACGATTTCAACACACATAGCCGGAGAAGCACACCGTAGGTAAGGACTGCCTGTAACCCCGCCAGAGGCAGATCAATCACCCAGCGCTACACCAAGGCACGGCTATCCCTCAGTCGGGCTGTGGCCGCAAGCAATGGCGTGCGCTGCTGCTCACCTATGCCAGACAAAGCCCAGGGGTTGGCCAGCAACAACGCCTGCAAGCCAGGCACCTTGCCCAGGCACCGCTCCAAGGGCACCACGCCATGGCCAACAGCCATGAGCAGCAATGGAGGGCAGGAGTGTCCAGGGGTTAGATTGTCGGGGTCATAGCCGCCCTGAGAATGCTGGGCCGCTGCAACAACGGCTGCTGGAAGGAAGGTTGCTGGCAAGGACTGCCTGCACAAATGGCAGGGGTGGCAGCAGTTTACCCCCGCTTGTTCGGAGCCGTGCACCTCCCTGAGGGCAGTCAACTCGATACCGACTAGTACAGCATACGATACATCACTGGACACCCTTGCAAGCAGCTGTATGCCAGACTCAGCCCTGGTTGAGAAGTCAGTCACAACATGTTCAAAGGCTGCTAATACAATTCCTAAGAACCTGCCGTGAACTGCTGGCTGACCCTGCAGGGCAGCCAGCCACCCAGCCACCCTCATGCACTCCTCCTCACCTGTTATGTCGCCTGAGCAGCTCCACAAGCCGAGCCAGGCACTCTAGATGGCTGCTACCATGGTCGCCGGCTCCCAGGCCTGACCCCTCCCCGAACTCCTGCGCGCCGTTTAGCCCAGCCGCCAGCCCGCCAGCCATACCATCAGTGCCACTTCTGGCTGCCGCTGCCTTACAGGACTCAAACACCACAAGTATTGCAGCTGCCGCAAACTCCTGGATAGCTGCAGGGTTGCTGTTGGACACAGGGGCGCGCTGGGATGCCCATCTGGCCACTTGGTCAGCCGCTTCCCAAGCAGAGGCCAACACATTGCTGCCCCCGCCGCAGCTCTCCAACGCAAAGGTTCTGGCAGCGTCGCCCCCGCTGCTGCTCAGTTGCCAGCCCTGCAGCTGTGCCAAGGCCTCCTGGAGCAAGCCTGGTGCGTCAGCCACCCGCTGCATCAGCCCTACAGCATCGAGAGCTGCCAAAGGGGGGCTGGCAGCTGCGCTGACGCCCCCAGTGCGGCCAGCAATGCCAGCCTGGCCCCTACTGCTGTTGCCTGCGGCCCCTGGGCCAGCCCGGTCACTGGCCTGGCGGGGCCCCGCAGGGCTTACTCGGGCTGCCGCCGCTTCCGCTGCTAGCCGCCGCAGGGCCGTAAGCAGCCAGTGCTGTGCCCCATGCTGCTTCTCAACCTCGCCTACCCACTGCTGCACCCCCGCATTGGCACCGCCCGTGGCAGCAGTCGTACCACTTGCCTGGCTGCCACGGCCCACCTGGCCAGCAGACCCCGGTCTGTTGCTGGCACCGCTGGTGGCAGCCATGCCGTAGCTGCCCCCATAGAAGGAGAGCAGCTCTCCGGCTAGCGCCAGCTGACCATGGCAGCATGACAGCAGCTCCTGCTGAGCCTGCTGTGCGTCCTGCTGCGCCTGCCGAGGGTCCTGCTGCGCCCGCTGGGCCAGGCGTGGGTCTGTTGGCCCCTGCTGCGACTGCTGTGCGTGCTGACGGTGGGACGCGGGCGGTACAAGCGTCCACAGCCCGGCGGTCAGCATGCGCAGCAGGCGGGGCACACGGCCCAACGTCGCCAGCCTCTCGTGCTGGGCTGAGACAAGGCTGAAGATCAGGGAGGGGCTGAGGCCTGTATGGCGCCAGAAGGCGTCTTGGGCGGCCCAAACGGCTGAGCTGATGGATGCCGGGCGAGCTTGCGCTGCGCAAAAGCAAAAGGAGAAGCCTGGTCATTGGCAGGTTGGGCGCAGGCCTACTAGGCCAGATGGTTGGCATTACCGGGCGATGACTCTGGACAGGCCTTGTGCTGATGTACATCTGAAGACGACATGTAGGCACCAGGTCCAAGACCAAGACTAACACTTAGTGTGTGCAACCACTTAACAGCAAATGGCCAAGTACATGCCCAACCCTGGTTGCCGCACCCGCGGGAGGTGCTGTGGACTGTCCAGGTGAGGAGGCCGCTGTGCTGAGCGCAGCGGCTGCCAGCATGCGCAGCAGCGCCGCCAGCAGGTCGCACAACAAGTCCCCGACCTCTCTGTAGCTGCCACAGGCATCCAGCGCGCCCAGGACGTTCAGCAGCCAGGCAGAGTACAGGGTAGGAACCGCGTGGGATGGGGCTGTAACTGAGGCAGTGCTGCTGCCGCTGGCGGTGGTCACATTACTACTATTGCCAGCCCTTGCGGTGGCAGGTGCTGCTGCTGCCGCTGGGGGGCTGGAGGGTGGCAGGCAGGCCCGCATATGCTGGCGGGAGGAGTTGTACAGCCAGGTGGATAGATGGCGCTGCTGCCAGGCACTGCAACACACAGCAGGAGGCAGCAAAGCAAGCTGGGAGGATGTGGCTGGAGGTTGACGGTGCGAGTCGCGCTCGCTGAGGTGTACAACTCAAATGCACAACCTATGCGGGCTATAGGCAGCCAGGCAGAAGTGTTCAACAGCTGCCGCAGTGCAGCTGCACTCACATTGTCCTACAAGGCCCGCCGGCTGCCCTACTAGCAGAAGTACCCGTGCACAGCTAACTCACCCGAACACTGCTACAGCAGCAACCAGAAACTGACCTCAGGCCTCGGATGTCTTCCAAGGCATCCCGCCAGAGCTGCCGCTGCAGGCCGTCGCCGCCGCCTGCTTCCACAGCTGCCAGGGGCTCCCCAACCGCCACTGGTGAGGCGGCGGCCTGCCTGAGGCCAAGCAAGTGCTCCAGCCTCTCCTCAAGTTGCCTTAGTGCACCTGGCACGCTGACACTTCCGCCAGGACCGTAGCGGCGCTGACGCCAGCCAGAGTTGGCCCAGGTGGTGGTGGCCAGGGACACGCTAGGCTCCCTGTCCAATCTGCTGCCCCACTCACTCTCTGTGTCCCCTCCCAGTGAGGTAGCCTGCAAGGCATCCGCAGTTGCCATGCTAGCAGCTCGTAGCTGCGTGGTCCGATTGGGCACCGGCGGGGTGGCGCTGCGGCTGCGGCTGCTGCGCTGTGCTGCTGCACCGCCCTGCTGGCCCTTGCCTGCACCGCAGGCGTACTGCTGCAACGTTGCCCGCCGCAAGGCTGCGTAAGCCTCAACTGCTGCACGCTGCTGGGCCTGCTGCCCATGCTGGGGCTGGGCAGCTCCCTGTGCTTGGCTAGCGCCAAACTTTTGATTAGGCTGGGCGGGATCTCCCAGGCCAGCAGCAGCAGCAGGGGCGGCACTTGGGTCGGCGGCAGGGCTCGCAGAGGTTTGACGAGGTCCCGCCGGCTCGCCACTCAGCTTCCGCTTCTGTCCCGCAGCCGGAGGAGGTGTCGAGGCAGCAGGAGGCGAGCCTACCAGAACCAGCTGCTGCTGCTGCGGGTCATTCTGCTGCTGAACGAGTGCAGGGTGCAACTCTTGGAGCAGCAGGATGTGGAACTGAGCCCTGGGCGCCAGGCGGCCCTGCCGCGCCTGCTGTGCAGCCCTGTGCAAAACGCCGCTGGCCAGCAGGCTCTGCAGGTAGTGGCTGGGGCTTAGCAGCCCATTTTCTGCTAACATGGTCGCCCACTGCCAGATCCTGTGTGGCCTCCGGCTGCTAACCCATGCTGCAGCACGGCCAGCCACTCTGCTAAGGTGCTGTGGCCCAGCCTCTGCTGGCTGGCCCTTCAAGGGTGCTCTCAGCTGCTGCGCCTCCCAATCCAGCCAGCCGAAGAAGGCACCTTGCAACCCCTGGTTGGCTGACAGCTGCTCAACACCTGCCAGCGGCTGCTGCTGCTGCTGCCCCTGCTGCTGCGCCTCCTGCCCCTGCTGCTGAATGTGGTGCTTCAAGGTTGCAAGTGCCAGCAAGGCCCTACCGGGCACAAGATCAGCATCCCACGCCCAGTCCCCTTCCGCACCGTGCTCTGAAACCTTCAACTGCTGTTGCTGCTGCCCCTGCCCTTCCTCTCCCTGCTGCTGCTGCAGATGCTCGCCCAGCACATCCGCCACACCCGCCGCTGGGTGCGACACTGCCCAGGAGCAGACCAGGCGCACTAGGTCATGCTGTGCCTGCTGCTGTGCCCGCAGGGAGGGCGCAGGCGGCAGCAGCAGCTTCCAAAGCTCAGCATGCGCAGCAGGGCCGTCGCAGCTGCGCCGGTGCTCGTCCAGCAGCTGCATGGCACGCGCATCCGGCAGACGGAGCACCCTGCAGGGTCAGGCAGGAAGAGGAGATGACATTGCTGGCCAACAGAGGGTCAGCTTAGTAACTATTAACCAGGCATGGCCCCTCCCAGCAGCGTCCATGGCCTCTTCCAGCAGGTGACCCATCCTTGCAGCCTACAAACGCCTGCAAAACACTTGTGTGTCTCTGCCACTCTGCTGCAGCTTCGGCCTCACGCAAGGCACTGGGCCCACAGAAGTTGCCCTAAGTTAACAGTCCAACAAGGCGCAGCACAGCACAGTTGCACCCACCTAGGGCTGACAAAGCTGGCCAGGCGCTGCTGCACCCTGCCCACCTCCCGCAGCAGCGCCGCTGCTGTTGCCACAGCGGCTGCCTCGCCGCCGCCATGAAGCTCGATGTTGCTGCCGTGCCTGCTGCAGCCCTCCACCAAGCTCTGCAGCGCTGACAGCGTGACCGCGTCCAGGGGCACAAAGGCCAGCGGGGCCAGCGGCAGAAGCGCCACGATCACATCTGCATAGCCCCGCCGCAGCTCATCCTGGTCTGCCTGCTGCTGGCTTTGCTGTTGTTGCTCTTGCTGCTCAGGTTGCTGCCACTCTTGCTGCACAGTCTGCCCAGGTTGGCTAGGCAGCAGTCCGGCTGTGCCAACAGCTATTGGAGCGGCAGCGGAAGCAGGAGCAGCAGGCTGCTTGCTTGGGGCAGGGGCTGGTGGCTCTGGGGAGGTGGGAGCTGGTGGCGAGGGTGCTCCCAGCTTGAGGCTTGCGTCCACCACCTGGCGAAGCAGCGGCGGCGACTGCGCAACGTCCTGCATAGAGGAGGCGAGTGGTTGTGGGCGGAGCAGGATGATAGTTGCGGGGTTAAGCGCCATTGTCCATGTGTGCTGCAGGGGTGCACATGCACAGCAGAGGACTCCCACCCAATAACAAGCCACCACACGCTGCAGCCAAGCCCCACTTGGCAATTGTGGCCATGCCCCCTTGCTGCGGTAACAATGTTGGCCAGCACAAGTCGCCACTCACTCGCAGCATGAGGTGCAGCACCGGGAGGAGCTGCAGCTGCAGCCCCGCTGGCAGCGAAGCAGCACGGCCCAGCAGCCAGCTCAGCAGGGAGGGCACATGCAGCAGGCCACGGCACAGCAGCCCCCCCACCAGGCGCAGCATGTACTGCCAGCGGGCCTGTGCTGGGCCGGCCGCTGCGCATGCTGCAGCAGGAGGGTCTGAGGGGCCTGCTGCGCCTGCTGTGGTCGACAGTGCTGACGCTGACTGATCCAAGTAGGACAGGAGGTCCTCGCTGCACTGGCTGCTGCGGGCGGGTAGCCGGGCACCGCCATCCCACCCCTCCGGCCTGCAGCCGCCACGAACACAGCACTTGGGGCAGGCAAGAGGGCAGGGAATCTGGTTTGCACCCGCAAACTGCGGCGTGGGAGCCGTGCAGCTGCCCTAGCAGGCATGCTTGGATTACCTTCTGCACCCCTTATGCATATCTGCCATGCTGGCCATGGTATGGGCCCACTCCCCCAGAAGCTCCTGCAACGTATGGCTTTCACAGTACCAACGTTTTCAGCAAGTCTTCCAGCACAGAACGCAACCCTGGCTGGCACTGGACGTACTTGGAGCGGTTGAGGTAGACCACCTGGATGAACCAGATGGCGCGTGGCAGCGGCACCTGCTCCTCGGCGAGCATGTCAAACAGCTTGCCGCGCATGAAGCCATGCGGCACAGAGGCGGCAAGGCCGCCCAGAGGGGCGGAGCCTGCCAGGTCCTGCAGGGCGAACCTTGCCTCGGTTACATACAGTGATCCTCCACCAAGCCAGCAGAACTTATGTACGGAATGGCAGCGTGCTGATGGGATGCAGACAGGACGCAGTCCTCGTAGGCCCAAGCCGGCTGGTTAGGTAGGTTGCGCCCACTGCAGGACCTTCCTAGTTATTCAATTTGACCAGCTTCAGTCATAATCTCAACAACCTAACTGGTGCTGTTGTCCTGCCAGGAGCGACCCCGCCCG
>BBXU01001231.1:0-83484 GCA_001598975.1 Parachlorella kessleri | reverse complement strand
CCCGGGCAGTGCAGCACACCATCCAGCTGAGGTTGTGCTGCGAGTAACAACATCGACCCCGGAAGCTGCAGCAGGGAAACAGCAGCCGCCCACCCACCTGCACCCACTGCTGCCGCGCAGCTTCGCCCACAGTGTGCTGCTGTGGGTAGGCAATGGCGGTGTTGAGGCTGGCACCATCCAGCGGCACGTCATAGAGCACCCCCGCTTCCCGCTTGGCCTTGTGGGTGCGGTATGCCGCCCGCAGCTGCTGCAGCACCACCTGCAATCACGCCCGATACAACACACATGCACACACACGGCGTCACACATGCCAGCTTAGAATAGGACTAGCAGCAGGGTGCGCGCTTGAGGGTATATCGTCAGGGAAAGGGTGCCCAGCGCATCTGTTTCCTGTCCTTACCTTGCGGTAAGAGGCCACACTGGCTGGGGCCCACTGCTCAGCCTCGTTGCACAGGCTCAGCTCGAGCTCGCCTTTGTCCGAGATGCCTAACGCCTCATATGAAACACGGTAGCCGTTGGACAAAGCCTCAGGCGTGAGTTGGTTCTCAGCACTGGTCTGCAGGGTGCACCGTGTCACCAGTCATGCAGCGTGTATCAGCAAGGTCCGCCACCCTGCAGTTGGAAGTACTTAACAGACCCTGTTCTTGCCTGCTCAAATAACCACACATCCGGCAGCCCGAGGCTGTCGCTGAGAGGCGGAACCGTGTGCTCCATCGCAGGGTCTGGACAGTGGAGCTACATACTGAGTTGGCCTTTACCCCTGACCATAAAGGTCTACCTCTCAGCTTGTCCTTGGGTGAGATGAAACATGCAACCAAGTAGTTGACGTAAGCATTAGTCCAAATGACACTCAGATGTCTTGGTCACTTGCCTCGTCAAGTGACACCTTGCCACACTGGCCAACAGCCTTGCCGGTCAGCGTCGTAAACCCCTTTCCTACACTTGCTGCATGCTATGGAGCCACAGCAACCCTTAACTGTCCCCCATCGGGCTGGGTGTCACGCCTTGGTGAGGAGGACCCAAGTTTTACATCCTGAAGCTTCGCCCGGCACCCACCCGCACACTGCACATCAACCAGACAAGTCTTGGTCTGCAGAAGCTGCTGCCTGCTCATTGCTGGCTGCAGCCTCAGCTGCAGGTGTTGCCTCTACTCCCCCTGCACCCCCCGCCTCCAAACCCTCGGCTCTGCTTGGACCGTCAACGTCCATCTCTGCTGTCGCTTGTTCCCCAGCAACGCTGCCTTGCCCTGCCTCATGTTCCTCCTGTTGCGGAGGCTCTGGAGCAGCACGCGAAGCATTCACGACATCATGAAGCTCCTCGGCGGGTGTAACCGTCATGGGCACATCACCCATGTCAAGCCCAGCAGCCTCCTGACCACCACCGGCGCCCCCCTGATACTGCTCCTGTCCTGCTGCCTGTTGCTGCTGTCCCTGCTGTGCTGCCTGCTCCCCTTCAGTCACAGCCTGAGGTTGGTCACCTGAGGCAACCATCAGTAGTGAGAGGCCGCCGGCTTCATGTCGTGCTCCGGCTGCAGGGCTGGCAGCGCTCTTTACACTGGCTGACGCTTGAGCATCAGTTGTGCGCTGGCCCTGCTGCAGTAGCTGCTGCGGTTGTTGTGCATGCGGACCTTCAGCTGGCGGCTCAATGTCCATCAGCGCGTCCTTGACAAACTGCTCCGCCCGCTTGGCCTGCAGCAAGTAATGACATGCCAGGCTCATCTGGTCTCGGCACAAACTATAGGTAATCAATTGAGCTGGGCCGACTCCTATACCATAACACCATGTGGCACGTCCGGCATGCGGTTACAGGACCTCAGGCACAAGCATGCAACCCAGCCATCTGGTCAACCTCCTACTCCCGAAGCCAGCACACAGCCAAGCACACAACATCTGAGGGAGCCTTCGCCAGGCCTCACAAGACGGAATGAGAGCAATCTGCAACTCCCTACACGGCCTAGAGTTGAAGCAGGAACACCCACTCACCTCCTCGGCGTCCTCTGCTGTCAGCCCATCCTCGACGGCCGCACCCCCAGGCACCCCCGCAGGCTGTGTCGCCCCCGCCGCCCCGCCGGCGCCCTGCTGTGCCCCAGCACTCTCAGCAGGGCTCGGCGTGGAGGACTGCATGAACATGCGATGCACTGCACTATATGTGTCGCTGCCGGGAGGCCTGGCGTTTCCGCCACCGCCGTCGGCTCCTGCTGCTGCTGTCGCCTGACCGTTGGGCAGGTGTGGCACAAGCTGCAGCTGCCCGGCAGCCACCGCAGCTCCACCGGCAGCGGTGGGCGTTGTGGTCACGAGGTATGGCGAGGGCGGGTTGGTGTTGACGGGGCCCAGGGCTGCTAGGGAGGGCCGTGAGGGGGGGTCGGGGGTGGGTGGGCATGTGCTGGTCACCAGCAGCAGCTTCTCAACAGCCGCTGCCTGCAGAGGCCACATGAGGGTCGCTCTGTCCACCGAGCTTCCCTAGTCAGGTTGTAACAGCAGACCGTCCAAGACACTCGAAGACTCTTAGCAGAGGCAAGGCAGGCTGCATGACAGCGTGTGGCCAGACTCCACCCATCCCAGCCAGGGTCCCGCAAGCACATACACAAGGAATCTACCCACTCCACAATCTGCAACCACCCCAGCCTGACAGTTGTGGGAGGTCCCCGTTCAGGCCCTACTGCCCCCTACAGCCACTCTTGCCCCACTCTTGCTGCCATCTCCTGCTGGACACAGCGTGCCGCTCCCCTGCCTGCCTGCCTGACTCACCAGCTTGTCCAGCCGCCTGTACTGCTTGCGGGGCTCCAGCAGCACCTCGCACAGGCGCTGCAGCGTGAAGGGCGCCTCAGAGAAGCTGTCCAGCAGGCTGTGGAGGCCGCTGCGCACGCTGTCGGGTGAGCCGCCGCCGGGCATGGGGCGGGGAGGGCCCTGCGAGGCGTGGGAAGTGCAGTGGCATGGTACATCACCCAGCAACACTTCCACCGGAGATACTGTTGTGCTGGGCCTGAAACCGGGCGGGCGGGGGTGCACCACAGTCACATGGACGGGAAACCCATAAAAAGATAATTGGAGAGAGAGCACGCAGCAGTACCTCCAGCTGCTCCTCAGCGGCAAACTCAGAGAAAACTTGGTCTATCAGGACTTGGCACAGCGGCTTGAGCAGGTGCCAGGGGTACCGTATGCAGCCAGTCAGGGCTGTCTCTGCCAGAACCCCTCGCAGAGGCTCACTCAGGCCATTGCCGACGCCAGGATGGCTGCACAAATACACACAAGGGTTTCTCAACACCCAGCGTGGCGGCTGGTGGGACCAGACGGCCAGGCGGCACTGTTGGGATCATGACTTGAGCGAGGGGCGTCCCTGCAAAGGCGCTGTTGCCTACCCAGTTAATAACGTACGAAGATATCACCTTGCAAAGGCTTCCAAGTCCTGCTGACCCGCAACCATGCCAGTCTGCTCTCCATCGGACTGAGCTGCGCCTGCCATGCAGAAATTTTGATCTCAAATAATCCGCCAAGATGGCTAGCTAGTATCGTTGGCAGGATGCAGTCTTCGCTGGCTGTTAGCACGCCCAGCAGGCTTTTTTGGAGACGCAGTACCTGTCCTCCCCTGGGAATGGGCCTATTCTTTTGCCATTCGAGCCAAAAAGCCAGACTAAAAGAGCTTAAAGCTCTTCGTGGAATCCGAACTGTGCCCCTGCCTGATCACTTGGTTGCCATCACTTCGTAGCAAGCTCACGCCATGGCAGAGGTACGCATGCTGGCGAAGCGGGTGGGCATACGCGACCCAAAGGTGCTAGCAAAAGCAGGGGAGTACGTGAGAGTAGCCACCTCCCGGCTTTCAGGCAGCAACTTAGGCCAGGTAAGCTAAGCGGCAAAAAGAGCCGACTGACTGCGCTGTTGGCGTACGTCCCGGCGTGTATGTGGTGACCTCTGTCGCTTCCGGTGCTGCAGGGGGAGCTCTGCAAGACTGCCGCCTGTATGGAGCTCGCATGTATGACGTAAGTGAGCCTCCCAGCGGACTGCTTTGTCCATGCCGCCACGAGCGACGCTTAAGCCCGGAACCTGGCTGCCTTCATACGTGCAGGCTTTGCACACCCCTCGACCCCAAGTTGCTCTTGTGCTGCAGCGGAGTTTCTGAGCAGGTGTGGGCCGGCGCCAGCTTGTGCATAGCACCCTGACCAGCACCCTGAGCAGCAAGGATGCCCATTGCAGCATTGTGTGCTTAAGGGGTGCCTGGCTGGGCTTAAGCCTCCTCTACGATCCCGCCACAACAACACTGGCTTTGCAAGAAAAGGCTGGGCTGAAGCCCCTTGCCTGTCACGTGTAGGTGTACCGCACCACCAAAGCTACGCTGCAGCGCCTACTGGGCATCGGCAGCCAGACCACCGCCCGCGACCTGTGCATCCAGCACGGCTGCGCGCGGCTGGAGCAGTCAGTCAAGGCCGCGCTCGCGGCCTACAAGGAGCGGTTTGTGCGGCGGCTGCCACCCTCACAGCAGCAGCACGTGGACTTTGGGCGGCCGGTGTTTCTGGCCACGGCATTTTACTTGGTGGCAAAGAAGAACAAGATGAAGGTGAGGAGGCCGGAAAATGCAAGGAGGGTTGTTAGGGTATGGTCGTCGAATCTGGTTGGGACAGGCAAGGAAGCAGAGAGGTACTAGATATCCAATCCAGCGGGTGGTAGACCTCACAGACCTCCCCGACCCTGCCCGGCCCTGACCACTGCTGGCCATGCCTGCTCCAGGTTGACAAGGAGAAGCTGCTGCAGCCGCTGGGGGTGACGGGCAAGGAGTTTGGGGAGGTGCATGCCAGCATGTACGACCTTGTGTTTGACCTGGTGGGGGTGGAGAAGGCCAAGCGGAAGGCCGAGGATGTGAAGGGACACAGGGAGCTGCTGGATGCCACAGGGTGGGTTGAAGGGGAGTGTTCAAACCTGGCAAGGGTCCAAATGAGCAGCAACCCGGGAAGTGCAGCGGATGGCTGGTTGCAGGCTCATGGAGCAGCTTTTGCAGGTTGACCCTTGTAGCACATACTTGAAGGCAGCGGCCAGGGTTGGTAGGAATGCAGGATAGGGGAACTCAGGCCAGTTGCAAGCCCGCTAGTCAAACTCTGTGGAATGTAGAAGTCTAGGCTATGGCTAGCTGGGCACTGTTGCTTGTCCTGCACCACTGTCCCAGTGCATGTCAGCTGCACTGGAGTTTGCAGGGCTCATGATGAGGAAGATGAGCAGTGCAGCAGCAGCGACGAGGAGGTGGTGGAGGAGGGCATGGTGGGGCAGAGAGTGAACAAGCGGCAGCAGCAGCAGCGGGTGAGGCTTGGGTGGTTGGCACACCCTGAGCTGCTCATGTGCTGCTAGTGGCCTGGCCAGCGAGGGGGAGCGGGTATGGTGGGCCTGCCGCCACCTTGAACATACAGGCCGAGGGTGCAGGGCTGGCTGTTCCAGCGAGCCACACAAGGAGCCCAGCGCAGCAGGGGATACGGGGAAACTACATCCAACCCTGACCTCACACTCTCCTGGGTGTGTTCTCCAGGACTTTGAGGAATGGAAGGCGAAGGTGACGAGGCCAGCCCCCAAGAAGCAGAAGGCGCTAAGCGAGAAGGCGCTGCGGCAGGCCACTCTCACGTTTGGAGGCGCAGAGGAGCAGCCAGGCCAGAGAGCCAAGCCTCCGGCGCCCAGTGAAGACAGCAAGGGGCAAGAGCAGCAGGCGCTCAAAGAGAAGAACGGCAAGTGAGGCTGGAGGGTGGGTGCGTGCTGTCGTTCGGGATTATAGGGCGGCTGCATAGGGCGCTTTGTGTTTTTTGCCTCTACACTTTCTGAAGTACTTGAGCGTGTCGTTGTGGGCATTCAGTTGTGCTGGCTAGCGGGCTGCTGACTCGCTATCTGCTGCTGCAAGGTTCCAAGGGGGACTTGTTTCGTCAGCTGTTTTTTTGCCTCTTGTGCGTTGACTGCCACTTGTGCATTACAGATCGTGGGTCATGTACAGTTAGCGTGCTGGCATGTCAGGGATGCAACGCAATGGTAAGGAAAGGCTGCACCTGGGCAAAGACAGGGGACAGGGTCACTACAGGCAGCAAGGATGCCACAGGGGTCCCAGCAACCCCATGCTGTGCTGTGGCACCTAGCGGCCGGACTGGCTGCGGGTGGTGAGGGAGGAGAAGGAAGGCAGGCCCTGAGTGATGAATGTGCCTGCAGCATTCCCAGCAGAGGAGGCGCCGGTCGAGACAGCCTGGGTGGCGATGCTGCCACTCACCCCAGAGACGCCGTTAATGGTGGCCCCTGAGCCGCCGATGGCGCTGGCAGAGCCAGAGGCAGCGCCGCCCTGCAGGCACCCAGCATGGCAAGGCCGCATGAGTGAGCGGAGCGCATGCGTAGGCGTAGGCGAGGCGCTAGCACCGACAGCAATGATAGGGAGGTTGCATGCAGGTCTGTCACACCAGGTGAGGACCCTGGCTTGATGATGCTGCTCATTGTGCAGCGGGAGTGCACTTGGCATACTGACCACTGAGTTTGAGGACAGCTGTGCGCCGGCGCCGGGACCGACCAGGAAGATGCCAGCCGTGTTTGTCCCGGCGGGGCCACCAATGCTGTTGCTGTAGGCCCCAGCTTGACCTATTGCGATCCTGCAGCAGAATGGGTTGATGGAAGCGATTGACCAGAAGGTCGCCTGCATGATGAGTTATGGGTGACGGCATGGGTTGGTTCTAGTGGGCGGCCATGCACTGAAAAGCTTGAGGCCATGGACCTCCTGCGCCAAAAGACCTGGTTCACCATACCTGACACCGCCTGTACCGGTGGCCTGGGCAGCGCCGCCGGTGAACCCTGCCTGGGTTATGCCGTTAGTGAAGGCAGAAGACTGGGTGGAAGCCGCGGAGCCAGCCAGGCTGGGAGTCACAAAGGCGCCGGTAGCAGTGACAGAGGACGCGCCCACAGTACCGGCGGCGCCACTGCCGGCGGTAATGCCGGAAGCTGAGTTGGGGCCGGCGGCTGCACAGCCATGAGCCAGCACAGCAGCAGTGCAGGGTTCAGCATGCAGCACACGTGTGTCATGGGGTGGGAGCAGGCGCAGCAGGAGAGTGCTAACATTGCTTAACTGTGTCAACAGAGTACACATCACTGTGCAAGGCTGTGGTTGGGTTGGCCTTGGGTTGGATGACACATGGGAGGCTGCACATGCAAGTGCTACAAGGGGTTGATGTCGGGTCTGCTGCCGATGACACTAGGGTGCCGTCTCACCTTGGGACGTGGCACCAGTTTCAGCTGCCCTCCCCGTGGCTCCAGTGAATGTGGTAGTCATGCCAACCCTGCAATCGCAGTGGCATGGAGCGCTGCCACACTGCACTATGCCAGATACCCGGCTGCATGGGCTTCACGGTGGTCCAGCTCGTAAGTGTGAGAGCCTGTGACATGCAACCAGGTGCCAGCTTGGGTGGTGCAGGTGCAGGAGCAAGGCGTACCCAGAGTAAGGATCCACGGCGCCCAGAGTGAGGGTGTTGGTGCTTGTGGGGCCACCAATAGCCTGGGCTGTGCCGGCACCACTCACGGTCGCCAGGAGTTTCCTGGCATCAAAGGCCTGCGCCCTGCATAGGCAGGCAGGCTCTCAAGGTTGCTGGTGGCAGGCTGCAGTAGCTAAGGAGGAACCTTGACAGCCTCTGGGGCCAATCACGGCAAGACAAGGTTACTGCGCCAGGTCTTAGCAGTATCTTCAGTCAGGGTGAGTGGTTGCAACCCTGTTGGCAGGCGCCGCCAGTGACGACTAAACCCCTTGCGTCGCTGAGTGCAACCCACCAAGCCCCATCTATCTGTGAATACACTCACCTTGCGACAAGGGCGCACAAAAGCAGCAGGGCGACAGTCTTAGCCATCATGGTGTAATGATGATTACTGCGGCACGTCAGTGACAGCTTAAGCGACGCCTGAGTGGTGCCCCAGCAGGTTGTTTCAGATCGTCACCCTTGGTGAAGCCGACGGCGTGGCTGGCTCAAGGTTCTAACCGTGCAACTGCATAGAACACAGGCCGAGAAAAACTCCGAGGAAATGGCGGCGGGAACGCCACGGCGTTGTTGTTGAGCAACCTTGTAAGCTCCGGCAGACAGTACTAACCTAGCGCAGCTGGGGCTACAAAGGGTCGAACTCGGGTGCACGCCACAGTTTGTAAGTAGGCAGCCGCAACGACCTCCCACCCGCCGCCGTTTGGAACCTTGACGGGTCCTTGCTGCCAGCTTCTGCCTGCAGGCCAGCCCACAATCGTCCCCATGGCAATCAAGGTCTATGCCGCTGTGACCTTGTTGGTCGTCCTACTGGCACATTCTTGCAGGTGGGATGGGTTGGTGAGGCTGCCAGCACTTGCCGCCAAGGTTGCGCGCAGGAATAGTCCAGGCCTCTCACTCCAGCTGTGTCATGGCAGACCCATTTTTGGACCCCTCAGAGGAGCCCACTTGATATAGACACCGCGCAACTAACCACCTTGCTGCAGTGCTCGCTCTGTGAGGGAGCTGCTGACCTACTCCACCTCTGGAGCCAGCGGCTCTTCTAATGGCGCTGCCTCGGCAGCGGCTGGCTCCCAGGCCACCACCACCGCGGCAGAGGGAGCCGCAGTGGCTTCCACCACAGGTAGGCAATCCCGATGCCCATAATCTAGATCAGAACTCAGGCAAGACTTGAGCGCATTCCGCATCCAGCCTTGTTAGTACAGCCCAACTCTCACTCCCTGTTCGCACTACCTGCCAACCATACTAATAACCGTTGTGTGCACTCGCTGGGTGGCTAGTCTAGGTACATTGCACAAAGCGAACCCATGCCAGCCGCCCGTCTTGCTGCAGGCACCAGGGGCACCACCTCCGCTGGCTCCAATTCCGGCGTTTCCGGCGGCGCAACCACCGGTGTGAGGACCACCGGCACCGTCACGGGCACCGGCGGCGCGGGCTCCACCTCCAGCGTGCAGACCCTGGTCCAGGGCAACTCCGGCTCGGCTGTGGGTGAGTCATCCCAGCTGAATTGCCGAGTGCCCATGCAGCGGCCTCCCAAGTAGACACTGACTTGGCAGCCACTTTGGGAGTCCAGAGCCTTTAAGGACCCCTCCTCTCTGCCGGGCGCCGGCAAGCTTGCATCTGGAACCAAGCTGCTGCTCCCCCGGTTGTCTGCCTGTCGCAGGCACCAGCTTTGGCCAGGGCGCCGGCAAGTCAAGCTTCACCGGCAGCACCAGCGGCTTTGCAACCTCCCCCTTTGGCTCCTCCCGCTTCGCGTCCAATACCCAAGTCCGCAGCAACACTGGCGCGGCAGGCTCTGCTGCAGGTGCGGGAGGGCTTGCTGTGCTGTGCCGTCTTGCTTGTGCTGCCAGATGGGCCTGCTGGATGCATGCACCCACATGGAGCTCGTCAGCACGAGGAATGCACCTGCCCACAGGCTGGATTGCCCCCTGTTCCCCACAAAGCCGCTGAAGGGCTGGGCCCTGGCCACCTGCAGGTGCTGGCATCACCGGCCCCGGTGGTGTGGCCTCTGAGAGCAACTCTGTGGGCTTCTCTGGCGAGGGCAGCTCTGCCGTCGTCATCGGCAACGGTGAGCAAGGGCAATGGTAGCAGCGCTCCCTTGGTATGGTAACATGAATGTGCCAACATCATACAGCGCCTGCCTGGCTGCCTGCCTGCAAACCCTTGGGGAGCAGCGCTCCCCCGGAGTGGTAACATCATCTTGCCACCTTTCAAGAGCACGTGTGCCTGGCTGCCTCCCTGCAAACCCTTGGAGCAAGCATGGCCATGCAGCTGCTGATGCCCCCGCCGGCCCTGCCTGCCCCTGTGCTGCTGCAGCTGCCGTCCTCGGCGGCTACCAGCCTGGCAACTTCCGCAGCGTGAGCACCTTTGCCACCACCACCATCAACGGCAACGCTGCCCAGGGCAACGGCAAGGCCAACGCCCAGTCCGACATCCCTGCTGGTACATCTGTCACCGCCGACATCATTGCTGGCCGCCGCTGATTACCAAGCGAACCCTCGTGACCAGGCTGCACTGCATCAGCTTGTACTCAGCCTTTGCTGACCCCCTGGCAACCCCGGGGAACCTGTACATAATGCCTGGACCTTCCACCATTTCTTAACAACTGCAACCGACCATGTCAACGCAGGCTGGGCAGCTTACAGGTGCTTCAGCGGCAGCCAGGATAGGACAATCGCCACATTTGCCTCATCCCACAACCTCATCAACCGCTGCCACGCTCAAAAGCAACTTTTGTCCTGCAGCTTCCTGACCTCCTGCCCTTCCCCTACCTAGGCAAACACCCTCCTCGCATGCCTACACCGCTGAAAACCTATTTGCGCCCTTTCCTTATTTTATACCAACCATCGCACCTAGGTGTGAAGCTTGACTATTACACCACTTCACAGTCCACCAGCAGGAGGCCAACAACTGCCTCCTCTATAGCCCACATAGACTAGCACTAGTACGCCATAGCCATACTTTCAGTACAGCCGAGGGGGCATCCCATGCAACACCATGCGGCTTGCGCCACCTGGCTGAGCACAAGGCCGGCAGGCTTCACCGCACAAAGTTCTGGTAGTCTCGCTCGGCATTGAAGGGCGTCCACACAATCTTGGTTGGGTCCACCTGGGCGCAGCAGCAAGAAGCTCTCATAAAAAATCTGACTGTTACTGAGTAGCAGTGTGTAGCGCAACATATTAGCCCGGAACGGAAGTGTGAGAACAGGACAATGGGTTGCCTGGCAGCCGAGGGACGCTCCCAGAGAAACACGTGCGCCGAGGTCGAGGGAAGGCTGACCATGGTAGTCAGCACACTGGGCAGGATGCCCTCGCACGCTGGCAGCACTCGCTGCCACGCTGGCAAGCAGTCTTCCAATCCAGCACCTCCACAGCAGAGCCTGGGCTGGCCATGGCTCACCTCCAACCCGGCGGAGCCAATCTTCCGCAGGTGTGCCTCGATGACATGCGGCGCCGCGCAGATGACATGGTTGCCCTTGATGTACTGGATCAGGTTGAGGTGCTGCAAGGAGGACAGGCGTGCACAGCGGCAGTATGAACCGCACAGGAGAGTGTGGCGAGGACCTCATATTGCCCTGGATAGCAGAGCATGCATAGGTGTTGCCATGCCTGCAACTGTATGCTGGTTAGCTGGCCACAATTATCACTTAGGTGGGGTGTAAGTTAAAGGGTAGTGCAGCTAGGGGTGCAGGCAGGTGAGGGGACTAAGTTGCCTCAGTATGACCGCAGCAGGAAGCACGCGCAAAGAGCACACCACAGAGCAACAGGGCCTGTAAGAAGCCCTTTTTATTCAAGAAGAGCAAGCAGCCCGCCCCTCATCCTAGGAGGCGCAGCGCAGCAAGCCCCTGTGAGCATAGCAACCAGCAGGCAGCATTGGCCGGCAGCAGCCGCAGCTGGCTGTCACCTCTGGCCCCCCCGCCTCCCCCACCCACCTGCAGGGTTGAGATGATGTCGTCTGTCTTGAACATGGTGAGGTCGGACAGCTCCTTGATGCTGATGCTGTCCTGCCGCTCCTTGAGCACCTGCGCAGCGGCAGTGTACACTAGCGGTCATGCCCCGGGAACAGCGCGGCAACGGCAGCTACGCCACTTATGCATGGCCACTGTGCATGCCCACCACTCGAAGTCTGCCGTCGCACCACCACCGGGCACGAACCACTGGCCATGCTCCGAGTACTGCAAGCAAGCTATTGAAGCCTCTGTCGAGGGCGCTTCCTCACCCAACCGCCCCTGGCCATGTTACAACCCCATAGACCCACTCACGTTGAGCAGCACTCGCGTCCAGAAGGAGCGGTAGGAGACCAGGCCCAGGTCCGAAAGGGGGCGCTCGGGTGTGCCCACCTTGCCCTCGATCTTGGACAGCTCGTAGGAGAAGGCGATCAGGAACTTGCCATAGCCCTGCGGCGAGGCGGGGGGGGGAGGCTGCTGACATGAGCAGCTTGCGGGTACTGGTGGCATACCGGGGCAGGACACCATGGCAGGGCCAGGAAGAGTCTCCATGGACAACGACACTTGCGGCATGCAGGTGTGCGCAAGGCACGTGCCCTAGCCGCCAAGGTACTAGCTATTCTGGGGACCCATGGGGGCAGGCTGACGAGCCCGTGCACAACAAGCCAGCCAGGGACGTCACAGCGATACGGACCAAGGTGAACCCTTCTGCAGTACAAGCTCAGGCAAGCAAGTTCGAGGCCCATGGTAGCAGCAGACATTGTGCCTCATGAGCCAGGACAGCGGCAAGCCCCCCCTTTCGCAACCCACCCACCCACCCACCCTGCGCTGGTACGCTGGGAATGTGAGGATGCACGCCAGGTTGTACCCCTCCTCGCTGGCCTTCTCCTTGCTGAAATACCTGCAAAGCATCAGCCAAGCGGCAAGGAGGAGTCAAAGGGGAGGGAGCACAGCAGGCAGGCAGCCAAGTGGGCCCCGCCAATTTGCCGCAGCCTTATCGCTGAGCACAGTACGGGAAGTACTGCCACACCTGCCCACGAAGCAGGCTGCATGGGGGTCAAGCGGCTCAAAGGGCCAGTCTGCGGCCGACCTGAAAACTGCATGCGACCCTCTAGCCATCTGCGTTTGTGGCCGGACGGCCGACCTAGAAGGCTTACCCAACAATGTGCGCGCCCCGCTCGTCGCACTCGCACATGATGTAGAATAGGAAGAGGTCCACGTCGTAGTAGAGCGTCTTGTGGTCCAGGAAGAGCTTGGCCAGGAAGCACAGGTTCTGGCAGTAGCTCTTGGCCTTGCGCCCGTCCACCTGCTCCACGGCAAAGGGCGGGGTAGGCGTCAGTCAAGCTTCACACAGGCAACACCGTGTGCCTTGCATTCCACCACCTGCACGCTGGTTCTGTGGGAGAGGTGCACGACTGATGAAAATATACACGACTGCTTGCCTCTAACACACCCAGAACTGCCAACATCCTCCACCAGCAGCTCGCCTCCCAGCCCCGGTGCCCCACCTGGGGATACATCCTTGCTCCCAGTGTGCTGGCCCTGTCTGACAGGCATGGCGGCCTTCTTCCTACCTAACAAACAGGTTCAGCTGGGCCTACCTGACCACAGCAGGCTGCCACAGCCCCCCACCCCGGCTCCTAATCACCACCATGCACACCTCGAAGAAGGAGATGTTCCCGTTGCGGTAGATCTCCACGCCTGGCGGGTGCTGAATGCGGCACTTGCGCAGGTGGCGCAGCATCTGGTGGCGGTGCTTGAAGAAGGCCAGGTCGTACTCGCAGAAGAACAGCTCCTGCAGGCAGGCAGGCAGGGGCCACCAGCGACAGCGGGCAGTGGGTCTACCAGGAGGGTGCCGCCCTTGGGACCGGAGGGTGGGGCACCGGGGCAGCACAGGGAGGGGGCTTGGAATGGGGGCCGCCCAGCGGCACGCAGCCATATGCGCGGCCAGCAACTGCAGCTGCATGGTGCTTGCGAGGCCGGCCTCGTGCGCAACGAGCCCAGCAACTCTAACCTGAGATGGCATCACCTCATCAGCATTGAAGAAGAAGAAGAAGCCTGAGGCACCCAGGAGACATGGGAGCCCCCACATGCCGCCAGCCTCCCAAGGCAAGACCCCTCCCTGCCTCCCAACCCTGGGCTGGCCCACCTTGCACTCGCGGTACTCCGGCGGGAAGGGGCTGAAGTACCAGGTCTCCATCTGGAACTTCCCCAGCTCTATCCGCTCGATGTTCTTCACCTGCACCCGCCAACCCAGCCAGGCGAGCAGGCAGAGGCTGTTCGCTCTGAAGACACGGCCCCTGTGCAACTGTTGAGCCTCCTAATGCTGCTTACCCTGAAAGCGGAATCAGCAGTATTCTCATGGCCCGAAAATCTCAGAAGCTGCCTCAAAGCCTGCATCCTTGGGCACATGCTCTCCAATCCCCAGGCAGCCTGACAGCTCCCACTCTTCCCCATCACCTAGATCACAAATGCATTGCGATCACAAAAGATTCCAACGAAACACTCACGGCCCACCTCCGCTCATGCGGCACCCACTTGCCTTGGTGAACTCTTCGTGCTCCCGGAGCGCATTCTGGTCAAAGTCCTCATGCCCCTCGCCCTCTTCGTCCGAGTGCTCGTCCTCAACCTTGCGCTTCTGGTTCCGCGTCCTGTAGACCCAGCAAGGCTTGCCTCAGCAAGCAGGAGAGTCGAGTGGCTCCTGGCTGAAGGAAGAAGGTGCTCCCTAAGGTACCTGTCAAGCACCTTTGTTACCTGCTAAGCTTGGTGCCCGGCTCGCAAAGCACCCACAGGTCTGCCCCTTGGCAGCTCCGCACTCCCCCTTCACCTGCCACCCTCTCCCTCGGGCTCCACCAGGGGCGGCACCACAGTGTCCAGGTTGAAATTCTTCAGAGGAACCCACTCGTCCATGCGCCGATTCACTGCAGGGAATGACGCAGGCCACACGGTCCTGCCTGGTTGGCATACGAGTACCACTAACAGTGCTTGGCTGTCTCCCCAGCCAAGACACAGGCATGGCTTGCGCACTTGGTTGTCTCCTGTTGTAGGCGGTGCCTTCCTGGCCAAACCTACCCCAGGAAAGACCTTCCTGGCCTGCACCGCAGTTGAATACCTGCAATGCAACCGCGCCTCACACCATTCCCATTCCTCCCTCTCAGGACTAAGCCATTCCCAGAGCCGGTTAGGAATGACAACAGCTCCTACAGACGACAAAAATGCGCTCACGTTTCCTGTAGTGCACGTAGTACTCGTACTCTTCCCTATCTGGGACTTTGCGCCGCTCAATGATGCGTGCGGCATGGTACTGCCCATCTCGCCAAAGGCAGTCCACGTGCGTTCCCACATCCAGCGGTAGTCGCACCTGCGCAGGATAGAGGGACCAAAGGACAACACTGTCACCTACCCACCTCTGCAGGCATCCCTTTCAGCTCTCAGCTGTGTGCAAGACAGCGGTATGTGAACACCCAAACAGAAAGTTTGCTGACCGCAGCCCCAGGTGATCTGACAGCCGCTGCGGCATGGCAAACACAACTGTTCCAAAGGACATTTTCAGGATGGTTGGAGCGAGGTATCCGCCCAGCCCCAACCTGCGACCGTGGTATTGGCGGCCTGCCGGTGGTGGTGGGCTGGTCCAGGTCCTGCATGGGCACCGCCCCTGACGGCTGTGCCTCCTGCAGAGGCTGCTTCCCAGCCATAATGCGCTTGCCTTTCCCAGCTCCCTGCATGATACAAAGGCAGCCACTCCACATAGGTTGGCAGTCTTCCGAGCCTGCAACCGTGAACCACCCTGGTGCCCAAAAGGCTGCCAACAGTTTTGATCAGCGTCAACCTGTATTGGGAACCTACTGGTACGCAACACTGGCGAACTGACCTTCATGGCTGCTCCTGTGGAGGTCGCAGGCAGAATCGGCCCCTCAGGGAGGCTCTATAGGGCAGCCTTGCTCACGTAACGTTTGATTGCCTTAAGGCTACTAAGGCTAGCGCAACGGCTTGGCTGGTTGCACATCAAAATGCTCGACCGCCTTGACTCACCTTGCCGTAAGCCTTTCCGAATGGCAATAGTTGCAACTTCTTGAACGTTTATTCTTTCCTACATATCTTGCCCTGGCCGCTCTGAGCGGTATGCGGAGGGGACTGCTGTCCTAACAAGAGTACACTTCCACTTCCTTAGAACCACCAAAACCTGCAGAGTACGAGCTACGCAAACAAGCGACTAATGGCTCTCAACCTCGACCCTTCCAGCAGCCAACAGAAAGACGCAAACAAAAGGGCAAGTGCTACTGAAGGGTTGCAACGGAGCAAGAAAATATGTCAACCAGATACAACAACATGAGTGTACAGTTATCAAGCACACTGCAGTGAAGGCATAAGCTTTCTATCCACGGTACACCTGCAAGAGTTACAACAAAAGCCCAGACAAAAACAGGGATACCGCAGGCAAAAGGTGCCGCCAAAAACAAAGATGGCGTGTGCCAAAGAGCATGTTTTGTCGGCAAGAATGGCTAGGGAAGGCACGGTATCAAGTATTGATTGCCGCAGCTACAACGTCCAAAGCACACATGAAGTACCAAGCTATTGACCACAGTTGGCAACACTGCCTGGACTAGATGATACACCACCCTTGCGAGCGTGCTTGAAAGGGCCGGCCTGCTACCAGACCACAACGGGCAGCCCTGCGTGGTGGATGTTCATCACCGGGACTGGGCCAGCCCCTGGCCAGGCTGCTGCGGCTGCCCCGGCAGTCCCGGCTGCTGCCCAGCAGCGTTCCGGTAACGGGGAACAAAAAGATAGTCCACCACCTTGAGCGAGGCCTCAGGAGGGGTAGCGGCCTTGAGGCCCCCGTTGCGGCGAGGGGCACCCACCAGCCGCTCCTCCACGGGGAGCCACCTGCACACCACCAGCAACACGACTCTGCCCTGTAGTGAGGGCTTACCACGACCAGAGGGTCTAGCCTGCCGGGCTTCGCTGGCAGGCGACTGCAAGGTCGGCGAAATGCCCGCAGTTTGTCATCTCACGTCTCACAGGACAAGGGTAGGTTCGCTGCAAGACAGGGCTATCAAGCTTCTGGATCCAGATCAGTGCTCGCCTTGACGGATACTTGGCCTTGTGCGAGGGGGTGTCCTTGCTGCCGCCGCCCTGGGGTGTGAGCCACCTGGGGTCCTCGCGCCAGCTGAAGGGCACCTGCAAGACGAGCGCGGTATAACCCAGCCATCCATCAAGGAAAGCGCGGCATGACCCCGCCACTCATCACAATGACGCCTCGCATGCAAGACCTGGTGCTACCCAACAGCTGATTGGCTGCCCACACAGCCAGACAAGGGACGCCCAAACACATCAGACAAGTCACGCAATGGGCACCATCCCTCGAGAGGCACAGCACTTGCTGCGCAACACAGCACAGCGCAGCAGGTGTCCCACCTTATGTAGGCCCAGTGAGTACATCTCCAGGTCGCCGCTGCGCGTGATGTGGAAGCGGCAGAAGCCCTTGAAGTGGGGGACCTGCAGAGAGCTGAAGGCCTCGTCATAGTGGACGTGGAACCTGCAGCAAGGGCGAAGGGGAGGGGCTTGTGGGGTTGCTGCATCAAATTGCTGGGTCCTTGGTGCCTTGCAACACTGCGATATGACCAGATAGAAAGTGAGTGTACAATCAAATGACTTGGACAGGATTAAAAGCACAGAAGTTCTGCAGCTTACATGCACAAGCAGCAGCACAGGTCAGCCAGCCAGTGAGGCGGCACCACTCACACATTGACGGAGAGGAAGAGGTAGCAGCCAAACAGGAAGCCCACGGTTGGCGTAGCCAGCAGCCAGTAGTAGGCCAGCACACCCAGGTAGAAGCCGACCGCCTGGATGCGAGTCAGGTGCAGCAGCTTGCCGCCAGCGGCGCAGATGGCAGTGCGGGAGACCGCAATGTTCTCGGGCACGTCAAACACGGCCATCAGCCACTTGATGGCTGCAGCAGCCGAGGAACAAGGAGCTTTAGAGTGTGAGGGAAGGTGAGAAAGGCTCAAAGCATGGGCATGGAACGGCTATATGATTGGTATCTGCCACACTGTCAGCTGCAGCCGACCACAGAAAATACAAGCATTGGCACACCTTGAAAGGCAGCACAGTCATAGGAGTAGGGAAAAGATATGGAACGCCTGGCCGTTCAAGCAGCACAAGACAGGCAGCCTACCGTTGGGGTAGAGGTGCAGGGTCCACCTCTCCAGCACAAGACGGAGGCCCATGGGGTCTGGGAAGTGCAGCGCCTCAAACGCGCGGTACCACTTGTACCTGCAGCAGGCCAAGGAAGGGCACGGCAAGGGAAGCTTAAGTGGGGGCCAACAGGAGTGACACGAGCCATGCCAACAGGCAGCCTGGACAGCTCCGTTGGCAATGAAGGTATACCAAGGGTGCCTTCAGCAAACGTGTCCTGCACAGTCGGGCTGCCCTGCTGAAGACGCGGCCCAGCCAGCGAATGGTGTGGGCATTACCACAGCCCTAAGCTGCAGAGAGTGCGCACGTCATTGCGCCTCAAGAAGGAGGAGGCACCAAGCGTGCCCGTCCCTGCATCCCCACCCAGGCCAGACTCACAGGGAGTGGTAGCCATCCCGCCCTACGTTCTCGTAGCGCATCACCGTCTCCAACCCCAACTCCAGCAGCAGCAGGAGGCTCACAGCACTCAACAAGTGTGCCAGGCTGTGTGCCCTGCACCAGGCACCGAGCGGAGGTGAGAGTGACATAACCAGTGGGGTGACGCAACATTGACCCACCACACGCCCACGCCTCTCCCATGCTGGGTCACACCATGCAGCTCACTACCACTGGATTGCATCCATTCCTAACAATCTTGCGCCGTGGGTCGAAACGGGCGGGCGTTGACACATGCTGTCTGTAGGACAACGCCTACGCTCCCATTCTGCGAGAGGACCCTCGCGCTCCATACTTACAAGGCAAAGGCCAGTTGCGTAGCAAAACCGCCCGTCCTGGCCCGTACGGCCATGCTGCTCCCATGGAACTCCGGGCGCCGGCGCAGGCTGGGTGGCACCCCTGTGTGCACACAACAGCACTGTCATACTCGGTTCTTGCCTGTCTTAGCAGAGGCCGGGGCACCATTTCGCTGGGCCAACCTAGGGAGGACAGCCTGCGATACCCATGCACTGTCGATACCCACCCAGCAAATGCAGCATGCACGCATGCATGGAACATACAACCCGCGGGGATAGATACAGACAAATAATTTGCCAGGC
Organism: Parachlorella kessleri; assembly: GCA_001598975.1. Taxonomy (NCBI): domain Eukaryota; kingdom Viridiplantae; phylum Chlorophyta; class Trebouxiophyceae; order Chlorellales; family Chlorellaceae; genus Parachlorella; species Parachlorella kessleri. Next base: position 64,841 of record BBXU01001231.1, on the reverse strand, counting down.
TAGTTTCGGCTTCGCTTGTCAATCGAAATGCGATTGATGCACCTTGGACCACCACCCTGAGGCTACATGATACTCGACTTGGTGTGCAGAGCTATCACAGGCAGCTTACCATCCATTGCGCCGATGCCGCCGCTCCTGGCAAAGCCCAGGCACATGAGGAACAGGAGGGCCAGCACCGCCACAGACACATGCGACTGCAGAAGGATGGTGGTGACTGCAGCACCCAGCAGAAAGGGGCGCACTTTTGCCAACTGGTCGGTCGGCTGCTCGACTGAGCTTGACAGTAAGGGGGTGGGGCCACCGTCTCCTGTCCTCACAGCCAAGGCTTCCTGCTTACAGCATACACCACACAGCACACAAGCGAACACTGCAGCCTGCATGCAAGTCACGAGTAACATCCCACACTGCCACTGTGGTGCACAGCAGGCAGGCAATCCACGACATGTAGTATGCCCGCCCGAGGGCCCACCCACCTGTGTCCCAGCCTGCCTGCACAAACAGGCACACGCCCTCCAGCACAGTGCCGGCATCCAGGATCTCGCCCATGCCGGTGCACCTGGGCAGCACGCTCACCTGCACACGGCAACAGCCACAACCGCGCCTTGACACGCACGAGGTGCCGAAATTGGGAGGAGTGAGGTGCGAGCAGATGGCGCCACACTCCTACAAACCCACACACGAGCACAGTGCCAGGTACAGGCAGCATGAGTGGCATGGGCGCCAAGGCTACAATGCCTGCTTACAAAGCTCCGGGAACACAGAGCCAATACATGCTGCCTTGAGCGCTTACCACCAGGAGATAGTAGAGCATGCCGCCAATGATGTCAAAGCGGTTGTTGGTCATGCGGAACATGTGCAGGTTGCGTCGGCCCAGCCGGAGAGACTGCACGCCATGTACACAGCAGCAGTCAGTGCCAATCTGACAATGCGGGACGTAGGTTCATTGAGGAGGAGGCTACACCACGTGCTCTTGTGATTCGGATGCTGCTACTAAATACTGCCATTCACATCCGCTCCCTCAACCAAAGAGCTGCACTCTGAACCCTGCTCCTGCACCCGCTCCTCTGTAATTGTGCGCCCCCCCCCCTCCGCGCCGCGGCCTGCCCAGCCCTCCAAGAGCCCACCTGCTCGGGCGCAGGGAATGCCCGCTCACAGCGGTACTCCCCTCCCAGCGGCTTGGCGGCAGCGTGCGCCGCGGCAGCCTCCTCCGCCTCCAGATGCGACAGCGAGTAGAGGCTAGAGGAGCTTGGCGTGCGCCGCCGCGGCACGCCGCCGATGCCAGCAGTGGTGTCGCCCTTACTCTGCCGTGCGTCGGCGGCGGCTTTCATAAAGACGGGGCCGGCGGCCGGGTCATGGATCGGGCGGAAGCGGGAGTACGAGAAGACGTGGGTGGGGTGCAGGAAGCCGCCGCCGCTGCCTGACACAACCAGGTGCTCAGGGTCGCTGAGGTGCCAGCCCTCGGGGATGTCAGCAGGGCTCTCTGCATTGAGGATGGATTGCATGGCGCACAGACAGGAGTGAGAAGGCAGTAGAAGGCGCAGCGGCTGGCTGGTGTGCCAAATGATACGAGGCTTGCTGCAGGTACGCACCAGGGTATCATGAAGGCACCTATATGCTTAGCACATGTTGCCATTGTTGTCACATATCTGAAGCAAAAAAGAGTATCTTGTACAGCAAAACCCACCTGGTACATGGCCGCTCTCCTGCCGCTTGCCGTTGTTTCCGGCCGCCTGAGACGCATCTGACGCCTGCCGGGCCAGCTCGCCGCGAGACTTGGGCCGCAGGCTGGGCCACCAGCTGCCACCAAAGGGTGACGCGCCCGCCAGGCTGTTCGTGAGGCTGCTAGCGAGGCTGCCGGCAGCAGGTGCTGGAGGCAGGGCGGGACCGGTAGGGGAGCTGCCGGTGCTGGCAGCAGCCCCATCGCCCATGCCTGGCACAGGCTCAGGGTACCTGGGTGGCAGCATCGCGTGCTGCTGCTGCTGCTGCTGCAGGTACTGGTTTGTGCCGTTGCTGAGCTGGCGGACCAGCTGCGCCTTCACTGCTGCACCACTGGCGAGGCCCGCGTGCACCGGTGACGCGCTACCCGCTGCCGCACCAAGGCTGGGCGCTGCCGCAAAGCCTCCATTGACGGAAGAGCGCCTCTGCTGCACCTCACCGCCCAGCGCTGCCAGCTCCAACTGGCTGCCGTGGATGGGGCTGAGGATGGGCAGCATGCCCCTGCTCTGACTGCCACCAGCGATGGGCACCGGCACACTCAACGCCTTGCCAGGCCCCTGACCCAGGGCCTCCTCCGAAGACTCTTCACCCAGCGGAAGCATGCGACTGCGGTTATCTGCTTCCGGCTCCCCCCCATCACTGCCGATGCCGTGCACAAGAGTGGCAGCCCCGCCAGCAGCCCCTGCAGCTGGAGCTGCACTCCTGGTGCCGTTGCCAACGCTCGGAGGCGTAGCAAAGCCCTGTGACCTGCGCCACGGCACGCTGGCAGCCAGGCTGGCTGCCACGCTCCAGCGGGGCCCGCAGCGGCCACCCTGCTGCTGCTCACTGCCCCCGCTCGTAACCGACGGGGAGCTGTCATCTGCTGCTGCGTCCAGGAGCATGTGGCTGCCCAGGGGCGAGCCGCCCAGCGGGGAGCTGCCTGTGGGCGAGGACCCTGCCAGGAAGGTGTCCATGTCCATGGACCTCCCAAACACCAGCTGCTGCGGCTGCTGCTGCTGTTGGGTGATCTGATGCTGCTGCTGGGGCAGGCCTGCCGCAGGTGCCCCTCCCAAGGCGGCGGGCTGCACGGGGGAAGCCCCTGCCGGCGCCCCCTTGCCGCTGTCCGTCCACCCCGCGATGCGGGACACCAGCGACTGATGCAGCTGGGAGGGCGACATGTAGCCGCGCAGGCCGGGTGTAGGCGTGGAGGGGCGGCTGCTGGGAGGGGAGAGGCCCCTTGGGGAGGAGCCCGCGGGGGTGGACAGCTCGGAGGGCGCCACGGAGGGTGCAAGGCTGGGCGAGGCTGCGGTGGCGCTGTAGGGCGTGAACGAGTGGCGCATGAAGAAGTGCAGGTCGCCTGCAGGCAGCGGGCGGGCAGCGGCAGGTATTTCTCTGACTGTCAGTCATGTCAGGATCTTTGACATGGGGTGGAGAGGCACAGGTTGGCAGCGGTGCTACTCGTAGCGCGCAAGACCAAGCAGGATGCGGTGACCACCATGACAAGAGCTCGGCAGCCTCTACAAGCAGCAGAGCCTCTCACTTGCGCACCAGCGCAGCGCAGCATGGCCCGCCACCTGGGCTGGGACCAGCAGCAGGCTCACCTGCCAGGCCGACCCGCGCCCTGCCCCGCAGCGGCCCGCGTATCAGCTGCCGCAGGTTCTTGCACTTCTCGCTGCCCCAGAACCAGTCCACCAGCCAGGTGGGGCAGTGCATGGCCACGATGGCCTGGTCATCGGGGCCCATGCGGTCCTCGGCCACACGTGCAAAGTACCTGCACGAAACCGTCCACATGAAGCGGCTGGATGCGGTGCTTACTAGGCTTGAGCCACTGAACTACCGAGTGGAAATACGCAGAGGAAGGGCCCAGTGGCTGGAGCAGTCCATCAGATGTGGGCAGGCTGTGCTAGGCTGCTGTAGGGACTACCGCTGGCATCCACCCGCAGACACCTAACAAGAGCTTGCTGGCTCACGCTGGCAAGCTGCCATGGCTGGCCAGGCGCTGACCTGTACTGGCACATGTCGATGTCGTCCACCAGCGCCAGATCCAGCCCAAATAGCCACCAGCCGTGGGGCAGCCGCAGCGCAAAGTAGCTCTTCTCCTGCAACCCGAGGCCGAGAAAACCCCATCACACCCAGCCAGGTGCGGGCAATTGAAAGACACTGGCCTGGTTGCAACAAGGTTGTCACTATCGCAAATCATCCAGGTGAGGTTCCCAGAGCAGAGCCACCAGTTCATACGACCATCACAGCGGCTACCTGGCTCACCGGCGTGGCACTGCCACGCACCCTGGCCAGCTTACTAAAAAATTGCCCAAGGTAGGGCCGGCAACTCCAAAACCATCCCCACACCGCTGCAGGCATGTGGGCATGGACTGTCTGCAGCAGCCAGCACACCACGCGGGGCCCTTTCAACTGCCCACCGCTGTCCCTGTCACTGCCGCATACCTGGGGGAGTAGCCAGCCACCGATCCAGCCCTTGTGCTGCACATGGCGCTGGAAAGTCTCCAGCCCGTCAATCCAGTCGTGGTTGCCGGGTAGCATGAAGCAGGAGGGCCCCTCGTAGGCTCGCAGCGCGTCCGCCTTCTGGCACAGCCTGCAGCGGAGGGCGCGCGGGCGGTCAGAGCGGCCGCGTTCGACTTGCGCACATGCAGGAGATTAGAGGGTCCAGCGAACATGGTACACCCAGCACTTCGATTACCATCAGCCTGCCACTTCTTTGCCTCTGCAGCTGCCCCACTTGCATGAGATAGGAGCCACTGCGTGCAGGAGCCGCTTGAGCGCCCAACCACGCACATCGGACCAGAAGAGAGTTGTGGCCGGCGGGTGGGCATGACGGGTGGGCATGCAAGACACTGCAAAGGGCATCCCACTCACTTGCACTGGCGTTGCTGCTCTGCCCCATTGTGCAAACCACAGTGCGGCGGCAGCGCGCACTTGCAGCTGCTAGGCCCCTCCCCTTCCCAGTACTGGGGAGGCAGGTCAGGTTTGTTCACAACCAGGTGGCCCGGGTGCACATGGGAGGGCGGTGGAAAGGCCGCCTCATATGGCTTGAATAGGCGCTGTACATACGTCTCATCTGCGGGAGTGGCCAAGGAGCGCGGGGCAGCGTCAGCAGCTGCTCGTGGAAACACCACACCAGTGCAGCGCTGGTTGCCTCGCTGACGCTTGTGTGGGTTCCGAGGCGGACAGGGCAGCAGGCAGACGAACTGTCAAGTACAATGCTGGCGGTGCCACCCAACCAAGCCAGCATGGACCACGTACCTGTTGGGTTTGGGTAGGCCAGATCTCCTCCATGCACCAGCAGCTCTGCTCTCGGCAGCGTTTTGGACACCCCACTTCTCCTGCTGCCGTTCTTTGGGGCCTTCTTGTCCTCAGGGACCAGCTCGTCTGGCAGTGTGACCTGCAACGACAACAGCGGGACGTGGCAGCAAGCCAGCTGCGCCGCTTGGGTGACATAGGCCTGGGGACCCGTGCGTCACACAGGGTGGTAACGGTACGTTTAGCTGCCCCAACCAGATCTCCAACACAAGCACGTACACAGCCGTACTTACAATGACGATGTAGTCTGCCATCCTCCACTATGCATGACGAGTCAGTGGTTTCCACCTCTCCTAGCTGTAACCTTCGACATTTCACGCCGCACCTGAATCTGTGGGGCTGCCATGCACCGGGCAACCGCATAGGTCGGGTCCCCGCCGTCGCCCGTGTCGGCACAGAAATCAAACCACAGCTCCTCCCTGCGCGCCAGATGCTCATAGGTGAAGCCGTCCCCGTCCTGAGGGATGGGGTCTGGCCCGTTGCCCAGGGTCCCCGTGGCTGCCTGCAGGAATAGAATGAACAGTGGGTGCTCGAGCTACTCATGCACCCTGCCCTCCAGAAACTTCGCACCCAGCAGGGCACAGCAGCCAAACCTGCACACTCCCAACTGTGTGATTGCGTGTATCTCCAACCGCGACAACCCTTGAGTGCACATTGCGCCTGCCACGTTGCCACCCTTGCCCCGCCACCCCCTCTCTCACCTGCAGGGTGCGCATGTCGAAGCGCCCCAGGAACAGCTTAACCGACACCAGCAGGTCAAAGAGCGTCTTGAGCAGGTCGGCGGAGGTGCCCGAGTACCAGGGGAACATGGGCAGGAACGACGGCTGCGCTGCATCCGCGGGGATGACCAGCTTGACAGGCTGTGGGGCTGCATGTGGCCACCGCCTGCATGGACGTCTAAAAGTGGGACGCATGGGGCAGAAGTGTGCCACGCATGTCCTGTGGCTGTGCTTGCAGCAACTGATGGGGCTGCTTCAACCCCTCGTGAGGGAGTGACCAGAATGGAGGTTGGCATCCGCCTGCCCCTTCATCATCAAGCACACCATAATCCCAAACCCACACAGCGCACACCAGCCTGCGCACACAGGCTCGGTCCACTAGCAAAAACGACTCAACCTCACAACAGTAAGCACCACTCTGCAGGCCCCGAGGCCGACCACATGCAAGCTGCACCCCCCGCCGATCACACCCACCCCGTGTACTCCCTGGCCAGAGCCGCCAGGCCCACCAGGGAGTCGTCTCGCCAGTTGAGCAAGCGGTTGCTGGCCGCCCGCAGAGCGCCCGTGGTGGGGCTCCAGATGTTGCCAGGCAGCGTGTCGCACACGGCATTGAACAGTGCCTCCATGCTGTTCCTGCAGGGAACAGAGATGTAGGCGGTGCTCCGTCTGTCAGCCGGGACAAAAGCAACTGCTCGAGTCACCCGCTGTAGATCAGGAGGTGGACTCAGGCCTTACCACATAATGGGGACTACGTAACCTCAAGTTGCCACAGGGTCGGGGCTGGCCCATAGGACCAAGCAGCGCTGCGCACCTGGGCTCGAGGTCCCGCTGCGAGCGTGCCACATCATACGAATAGTCAGCACTGCGCCGCCGCAGGGAGTGCCTGGCAGCAGACCTGGCGCGCCTCTCGGCTGCAACCAAACAAGTATCAGCCAACCATGAATTGTGTGGGTTGCTCAGTGGGTTACTTACAATGTCATGTTGTGTGCATACTTGCCTGCTGGGCTTTAGCGAAGCTCTCCCACCCCCACGACTACAGAACCAAGCACGCAAGCCTACCCTAAGTGCACCCACCCGGCTCCACACTTTATGTCTTGGCAAGCTGCCTAAGGCGCCCCGCACCCCAGCCCTCACCGCCGAGCAGGTGACCAGAGCACTGCGCTGCCTGGATCACAGACGCGACATGATGCTCCACAAGGCAATTCACTCCAAACATCATGACCAGCGTCAGCCACCTGCAGGTGCCAGGGGACGCGAGGTCGTCCACTGTAGAGATAATCAACCGCTGGCGCGTCTGCTGCTGCAGCATGACAAGCAGCTTTGCAAGGGCACCACGGCAGAAACCCTGCTTGCACACAACATCATGGCCCTCCATGCAATAGGTACCTACTCACATGGTGAACACGGGAGAGATGATATGCCCAGCGTACTCTGGCTGGGAGGCCCCCAAACCCTCCAGGCAGAAGCCGCCTTCCCCGCTGCTCAGGTTGGCACGGCCGAGGCTCTCGGCCGGGCAGGTCGCGTTGGAGCCCACAGCACCCACTGCCTCCACAGCCCCCGCGCTGCCGCTCTCGCCGTAGAGCACCCACGAGGAGAAGGCCGGGTGCTGGAAGGTGGTGACCGGCGGCAGCCAGCGGCGGCAGACCAGCTCCTTGAGAGGCGCTGCGGCGCCGGCGCCGGCGCCGCCGGCGCTGCTGCCTGCACCCCTATTCCCAGCGTTGCCGCAGAAGTTGTAGTAGGTGGAGCATGCCAGCGCCAGCGTCATAGAGTTGAGGACCACGATGGCCCAGGCCTCCCGGGCGCCTCCCTCAACCGCCAGCCAGGGATCCACCAGCTTGAAGAGCACTGCCAGCTCGTAGCCGCCCTGGAGCACGCCCAGTATGGCAAGGGAAAGCAGGAAGACGGTGAGCAGCAGGGAGATGTCGGCCTTGACATCCACGCCCATGGACTGCAGGCTGGGCATGTGGTAGAAGACCGCCGAGATCAGCCAGCCGATGTATACGCTGCCCCAGTTGATGTAGCCCCTGCAGGAAGAGCAGCACAGGCAGCAGGCGACCAGCCCGTGTTGTCCTTCATCAACCGTACATATCTGAACTGGCAGCGACTGCTGGTGTAGCCGTACATATCTGAACTGGCAGCGACTGCTGGTGTACCCGGAAATAGCACCTTTGGTGCTGCACTGATCCAGGGAGAGCAGGTTCTCCGCTGCTCCTGGACCAGCAGCAATTCTCTGATGACAGGTACACGCTCACCAAATGTGATGCTATATTTTTGCACAAGGCAGGACCTCCAGGGTCGCAAGCGAGCATTGCGGGCAGGGCTTGCTAGAAGGCTCCCTTTGGCCTCACCGGGAAGCAGAGCCCAGCCTCTTGCGGATGAGAGGCCGCACGTACAGGTAGGCAAACAAGCATGTCGCACCTGCAGTCATGGGCAAGAGGCTCATCACAGCCACTGGCGTGACTGCCTACGGACTGAAAGGAGGGCATAGGCCCAGGGTACCAGCCAGAGGCACAATTCAGAAGCCAAGCAAGGGCCTTACCAAACAAATAGTACCACTTTTTGTTGAACTGATACTTGCTGACAAATTCCTGCAGGTGGCAGGTCTGGTGGTCAGTGGCCACACTAGTTCAACAGGAGCCACCAGGGGCGAAGGATGGCAGCACCAGCTTGCGACACCAGACAACTTGCGGACCAAGACAGTGTAAGAGACTGCAAGAAGCTCTCACGGAATTTTTAGCCTCTCACATGCCCGAGGGAATTGCGCGACACCATAAACAGCTTCATGCGTTGCCTTCCGATAGCCGGTGCTCACCTGTGTACTATCGTAAGTGACTGTAAAGGCTGCGCATAAGCCCACCAAGTACACAGCGAGCGTTGTGTGACTTGACTGCCAGTGGACTTGGAGGTCCGATTGGTGTCCCATGCTGCCACTTAGACCTGACTCCTACTCCTAACCCATCGGAATAGCCAGATTGGAAACGCAGAACACGGCTGGTCTGAGACTTTGACTTGCCCCGGCAGGAGTATCTTCGGATCTCCTCCCAGCCACCAGAATCCGCCTAAAGACCCACCTGCAGAGGATGTGCTGCAAAGGGTGCAAGCTCCGTATGCGAAGGAAGCGGTAGATAGGTTTCAGAGTGAGAGCTGTGCATATCACAGGAGGAGACAGAGAGCAGTCGCGATACCCTCAGCTTTGGGTAGGTGTGTCAGTCCTAGACGGAAGCATGCGCTCCTTAGCCTGGCCAGAGTGCCCAGATCAGAGCTGTGGCTGGGTCTGGGGGCGAGTGCTTTCCCAGTTGGTGAGGGTGGCAAGAGAGCTGAGCATATGACGGCAAGCTGGGCCCCGCCTGGAGGCAAAGCAGCTTGCTTATGCACAAAAGTGTAGCACCATGTGAACAACCCCTAGAGCCCCTTCGCCCCCTGGAAGCCTTTCGAGCTGCAAGGCGCGCTGCTGGTGTTACACCTGCTTTGATTTGCACCTCGTACACCACAACTGCAAGGCGTCCTTCATTTCCAATAAACTGAATAGAGCGTGGACTATTCCAGCCCAATGAACTGGCAAAGCAAAGGGGCAGCAAAATCAAAGCCAGGAAAATTGCAGTTCCAGGGCCTCTCGCGGACAGGCTACAACAGGGTACACAAGTTTGTGGAGCGGCTCATGGGTTTGGGCATGCCTCAAATCACTGCTGCGGAGCCAGGTTCTAGAGCTCAGTTGCCGGGGGTGAACTTGGTGGCCACGGCAAAGCCGTTGTTCACGGTGGGGTCAGCCAGGTGGTCTGCACAGCACGCAGGGGCACCTTCGCGGTCAGCACACCCTTGGAACTGTAGCTGGCAGACATATGTTGGAAGGAGCAGGAAGCAGGAAGTCAGACAACAGCCACAATGTAGGCACTGTCAATGACTGGCTGCAGGTGACCACACACATACACATTACGCGACAACTTCCAGCACAAGCCCAATACCACCAAGCACCCACAACAAGGCGGCCCATACTCACCAGCCAGGTTCTCCAGGGGGCCCTTGCCGGTGAGCAGGCCCTGCACGCCAAAGCCAAGCATGGACACCATGGCCAGGCGGCCGTTCTTGATCTCCTTAACCTTGAGCTCCGCGAAGCTGTCGGGGTCGTCGGCCAGGCCCAGGGGGTCAAAGGCCTCGCCGGGGTACAGGGCGTCAAGGCCCTCGCCAGCGGGGCCGCCGTTCACGCGGTAGCCCTCAACCAGGCCCATCAGCACAATCTGCACAAATGCGGGGCGGGGCAGCGCGGCTGGTGATAACTTGGCACCTCAGCGGTGAGGGATAGCGGCAGACGCAGGGCAGTGTCGGCTAAGGGGGTAGACAGAAGCACTCTGGCTGCCAAACCAAAACACAAGCACGCCTGCTGCTGGTCCCTTCAGCCATCCAGCACCCATTTCTGCAGCTGCCGTTTGCCTGCTTGCAAGCCATCCACCGCAACCCACCTGGGAGAGCAGCACGGCCACGATGGACTGTGCGTGGATGAGGGAGGGGTTGCCCAGGTAGTTGAGCCCGTCATCACCAAAGATGGCGGCACCAGCCTTGAACCACACGGCGTTCTCGCCAAAGTTGACGGTGCCGTTGCGGTCCAGCAGCTCGGGCACGACGCAGCCCAGGGCGCCAAGCATGGCCCACCGGGCATGGATCACCTGGTCAGGGAGGCAGACACGGTGCTCCTGTCAATATGGCAGAGGGAGTAGGCCTGCCAGGGGAGGGAAGGCATGGTAGGGCAGGCAAGTTGCCAAGCGTGAAACCCCGTACAACATACTACGAGATCCAGGCTGGCAGAAGGCTATGATGCGTCTTGTTCCACCGGGGCCCCGGGCTCACCTCAACCTCCCTGTAGCGGGAGAAGGTCTCGGGATCAGCGGACAGGCCAGAGGTGTCCCAGCCGTAGTCGCCAGCGAACTCACCCTGCACCAGATAGACAGAAGGGATTTAAAAATTACGTCATGTTGACAAGTAGAGTAAGCTCTCTTGTTTGAGAGAGTCCATTCACCCCTCTATCCACCCCACTGCCACTACCACACATGCGCCCTGGCAAGCCAAGGCGCAAGCTGAGCTGGACTTTTTAGCAGTCGTCGTCAAGTATGAGAGCTAGGCCACGGCTTCTGCTGATGGTGAGCTTCTGCTGGAAAGCTGTCAGCCTCTCTAGAGCAGCTGGGCTGGGGTCCGTAGTTGACACAGGCAGTAATTGACACAGGCACGCAGAGCCCCCACTTGCCTTCAGGTAAGAGGGGGGGTTGGTGAAGGGACCCAGGAACTTGGCGCGGTCTGCAGACAGACATATGGGCAGCCTTAGTGACCAGCTAAGAGGCCCTTGATATCAGGGCCGGCAAGCATCGTGACATGCAGCTGCAAGCTGGTCGAGACACCGCCCCAGCTCCAAGCGCAAGTCCTTACCAGGGCCGTACCACTCCACAGAGGCGCGGGTCACCTGGCGGGTGCCCTGCACAACTTCACATAGCACAGGGTGAGAAACGAGCAACGAGGGTTCGCAGAAGTGTGTGGTACTAGCGCGCTGGAAGCCGCTGCAGGTTCCTCTCCACCACGGCTGACCCAAGGACCAATCAGAGGCTGACGATCAGCGACGGGGTGCTGCACACCTTGCCAGCGGTGGGGACGGCGGCACGGAGGCCGGAGCGGACAAAGGCGGTCTGCATCGTGGATCTTTTGCTGAAGGGGCTTGGACTCCAACAAGAGATAAGGGGGCAGGGTGAAGAAACCCAGTAAATACTCTCCTCTTAGGCACGGGCGGGAAGGGATCCTGACTCTATCCTATCTTGTTGATGCTGGCGCGCGGTGTGAAACTGAAACCAGCCCGCGACCGGCACACTCCGCACATGTCTCACATAAGATGGCACCGTGATTATTCGCTGGGCGCATGGTACTTCAATTTTGGTCGTGTAAGCCCACTCAGGCCGCTCCCGCACCGACCGACGAGGGCTAGGTGGCGGCGGCACCGGTTGTGGAGCTTGCATGGCTCATGTCTCGCTGCCTTTGCTAAGGGTGACGCGCATACTTGACAGGTGTGCCGTCTTGCTAGCATCCGACGCTATTGCATTTTCGCACAGCTACAGAGCCCAGGTGATGAAGTGGGTTGTCACAGCCACTATATAGGTATATAGGCATACTTAATGGTGACCTCTGCTTGGCACAGGTCACGTAGATCGTATGCCTCAACACCGTTGCCAGTGACTTGGGGACTGCATGTGCTGGGCATGGAATCAACAATATGGAACAGAAGGTACATAAGGAGCTTTAAGATGGAAATGCACGTGACAGTAAGGGGTCAGACAGCGGTGTGGTGGGTGCCAGCTGGGTCAATAAGCAGGCAGATTTGGAAAGAGGGGAACAAAGCTGCAATCACAGAGGTCGTCAACAATCGTGTAAACTGTCCTTTGGCAGACTGTGCTAGGCAGGTTTCTGGATACTATAGTATAGGCAGTGCTTTGGCGTTTAGCAGATATGATGCCACGCCGCCTCATCTCAAACCCAGCCCCTCCCTCCTTCTTCCCCCCCCCCCTTCCTTCTACACGCCCACCCGCCCGCCCACACACCACCACCACACACGGGCCGGCGCATGCACCTACAGCATTAAACATCTTGCAGAGACAGCGCAACTCTAAGGGTTCAGCAAATTGTCACCCCGTATATGCCGCATGTCAGGCTCTGACAGCTTCTAAAGGAGCATTGCAAACGGGGTGGACCAATGTTGTGCCCAGCCGGGGTTGGCTGTCATACGACATTCAGCCGTCCTGGGACAGGAGGAAAAGGAGGCAAAAGGAATAATCAGGAAATGTCCTGGACAGCACCATGGGCGATGGAAGAGGGGGTCAATGCTGGTTGGAAAGCTTTGCTGCCAACAGAAACTTAGAGAGACTTACTGGCTCAGAACTCAGGTAAGACTCAGGCTCATTCTGCATCCAGCCCTGTCCGTCCAGTCCAGCCCACTTCTACTCCCTGTTCGCACTGCCTGCCACCCATGCTAGAAACAGGAGCACGGTCGATGCACTAGGCTATTGAGCCAAGTGCAGGGTACTTGGGGTACACTCTGCTACTCTCTAAATAAAGGGAGCTGTGCTGGGACTACACTGCCGTGTATCCCGCTCTCAGACGGGTGAGTGGGCACATTGGGTGTGGTGTCGAGTCAGCAGACTCTTGCGCGCCGCTCAGAACGCGCAAGCACCGGCGGTACAAAATAGTACTATATGCCTCCGCAACATCACACGCAGCAAAGTGCTGGTTCTCAGCTTGTGTACACGACTGAAGTCGGGTGGCGCAAGATGCTTGGCGAAGAGTGTGCTGCTGTTGTGCATCCTAGTGAGGGACTGATCAAGCCTGGCTTTGGTGCTCTGCATGTGTTGGTTGCGTCCTGACGCTTTGCACTGGCTTGAAGGCCCTCGCAAGGCCTGTGGTTTGCATCTAGGTGGTTGAGTACAGCAGAAGGGTGCGATGAAGTTCCAACTGGAGGGGTTGACGGTGTACTTCCCCTATGAGTACATCTACCCTGAGCAGTATCAGTACATGCTGGAGCTCAAGCACTCCCTGGACGCCAAGGGCCACTGCTTGCTGGAGGTGTGTGTGTGGGATTGCAGTGACAGGACAGTGCAGTGACAAGTTGCTGAGAATCCGTGGTGGAGAGCGGGTGGGGTTAAGATGCGCACTCACCGCACGTTGGGTGCAGTGGCGAGCTCGGAGATAGAGCGATAGACCTTGGGATGCATCTGGCGCTCACTGCTCACTCGACCCGCTCACCTTTGGCCCACGGTGTAGTACATTATATCTGTTGTCTCCTATGTTCTGTTCTGGGGCCCGCAGATGCCTACCGGTACAGGCAAGACCATCACCCTGCTCTCGCTCATCACGTCCTACCAGCTGGCTCACCCGGAGGTTGGCAAGCTCATCTATTGCACCCGCACGGTGCCAGAGATGGAGAAGGTGGGCGTGTGAGTGGGCAATGTGGTCCGCCCCACAGTCTCGCTCCTGCAGGTTCAGGCAGGGCTGGGGGCTAGCCCCTGGTATACGAGCCCTGCCTGGAGTCGTAATGGCCCTGGGAAGTGCAACCGGAGGGGAATTCTGAGACCGTGGTGGAATCTTGTGCCCCACAAGTTTGCTGCCTGCCCCGAGGTGAACAGGGTCTAGGCCATCCCGTCCCTGGGCCAACCACATACAGCTCACCGACTTGGTGGCTGCAGGTGCTTGCCGAGTTGAAGGAGTTGCTAGAGTACCGCCGCAAGTACTTTGCCCCCGAGGAGGACCCCCGCATCCTGGCCCTGGGGCTGTCCAGCCGCAAGAACCTGTGTATACACCCACGTGTGTCTGGTATGTGAGGCGTACGTATGTGCTGGGATGTGCGAGCTGTGAGGCGGCGGACCGGTGAATTGGGAGCCAGACATGCATGGCAGGGTACAGTTTGTCTTTCCTTACCTACTTGGTTTGTTTGGCAAGCCAGTCCAGCAGCGTCAGCAGGGCGGCGTACTTCTGCATGGAATTGCATAGGTTTGGTGTTGTTAGATCAGTGACCTCAGTGTGGTACATGGGGCCAATACCTGTCACCTGCATGCTGCCCCGCTGCTTGAAAGCGCTGGCCAATATCTTAAGGCTTTATGGTTACCCCGGCATGTCCCCCCACTGCAGAGGAGGGGTCCCGGGAGAGCGTGGACGCGGGGTGCATGAAGCTCACAGCTCCCTGGGTGCGCGAGCGTGCCGGGGCGGGGGGCGGGCGGGGGCGCAGGCAGCCGCAGCAGCAGCATCAGCATGGCAGGGAGAACGGCACTGAGAATGGAGTTCCGGACATTGAGCTATGTGACTACTATGAGGGTTTGGATGCTGCGGGACCAGATGGGCGGTTAGAAGCAGGTATGCGGGCAGTTTTCGAACAGCTGGGTGCCGACCTGGCCTGTTTGGTAAAACTGAGGTGCATATGCCTCGCTTTAGTGCAGCTGCCCTCACGTCATCTGTGTCGTCACACAAGCCTTGCTGGTTGCAGTGGCGGGGGTTTGATGTCATGCGGTGCGCATTCAGCGCGCAGCTGCCGGCGCCAACCAATGCAGTGTCTCAGACCGTGGTTATGGCCGGCTGCAGGCGTGTACACCATGCATGACTTGCGTGTGTGGGGACGCAAGCACTCCTGGTGCCCATACTTCCTGGCGCGACACATGATCGCCTTTGCCAACGTGGTGGTATACAACTACCAGTACATGCTGGACCCCAAGGTGGGTGGGAGACTAGCTGCAGCTGCAAATATTCAGTCAAATCGGGCTGTTGTCCAGGTTGCTGGGTACCTTCTCACACAGCGAGAGGAAGAGAGCAGGTTGGGGGGCCTGCCTTTTCAGCTTCATGCTCACGACGCTGCAGGGATCTGTTGGCCTGCTGTCCTGTAAAGTGCTGAGAAGTGCAAAAAATAGTTATGATTGGAGTTCCACTCCGTCTTCAGAAGTGCCTGAAGGGCCAGCGCTGGCAGGTGTCTTGTTGGAGTGCAAAGCAAAGCAAGCATACACGCCTGGTGCGTGGTGCAGGTGTCCCAGATGGTGTCACGGGAGATGGAGCGAGAGTGCGTGGTCGTATTTGACGAGGCCCACAACATCGATAACGTGTGTATTGAGGCGCTCAGGCATGTGTCAGACCCTTGCCTACCTGGTCGGCTGGCTGGGAGGAGTAGTGTTCTGAGTTGACTTGGCTGGGCTGGGAACTGGTAGTGAGGCTAAGGCACGGAATGGGCTAACCGCAGATTTAGCCATGCTGTCGCTGACATGGTTGTATGGAGGATTATGGGTCGGCTCTCTCCGCCATGTTTAGGCGGGGCGCCCTGTCTACTTCTCATGCTCCCGGAAGCCAGCCCAAGGGCGGACCTCTTGCCACAGCCAGGGGAGATGTTCCATTTACCCAGTATTCACCTGTTTGCAGCGTCAACATCCGGCAGCAGACACTGGATGCTGCTGGCCGCAACATTGGCAGTCTGAGGCGTGAGATCGAGCGGGTCAAGCAGACGGACGCCAACCGGCTGCGGCAGGAGTACCAGCGGCTTGTAGAGGCAAGTCCAGGGGGAGGGAGAGAGGGAAGAACTTGCCTGCCTGTTGAATCGTGTAGCAGGGCTGAAGAAGAGGTGGTTGTGCACAGCACACACTGCTCCTCAGGCCAGATGGTAACTGATAGCTTTCCCCGTTGCCCCTGAGTCGAGAAGGCGTTGGTTTGGTAATGCAGAACGCCAGTTAGATGGGACAATTGTCGAAGGCAGCTTGTGGGGTCGCATTACTACTGTGCCACCCCAATATGACGGTACCTTAGCTTAGCCTGCTCGGCCATCCATCTAGTCACTTCACGCTGTGTCACGCTGGCATAGCCTGCCATGCTGCAGCTTGCTTTGCTTGCTGTGCAGGGCCTGGCTCAGCAGGGCGCGCTGCGCGACATGGAGCGGGCGCAGGTGCTGGCCAACCCGGTGGTGCCTGACGATATCTTGAGAGAGGCGGTGCCAGGCAACATTCGCAGAGCAGGTGGGCAGCCAGCTTGCTCGCTTGCTATGTCCTCTTCGAAAGCAGCACAACAAGCATGCCTTGGAAAGCGTAGAAGGAGTGCTTCTGGCCCACCGCTGCCAGCCTATGCGGCTGCTGGCACCAAGCGCGGTGCGTGCTGCCAGGTGTCGATACCCGCAGGTTGGCAATCGGGGGACTTAGGCCCCCCTCAACTCTGCGTTACAGTCATGGCAGCCTGCCATGGCGCTGCACCTCAGCAGCAAGCAAGCACGCAAGCAGTGCGGCCGGCAGCTAGCGTGCTACTGATGTCCACTGCACTTGATCTTCCCCTGCAGAGCACTTTGTGGCTTTCCTTCACCGGTTTTTGCAATACTTGCGGCAGCGCATGGCAGTACAGCATGTGGTCTCCGAGACGCCTACCTCCTTCCTCACACACCTGCAATCGGTGGGTGCATCGGGGACATCGCTCAGTTGTGCGTCGCCCATGGTCGCTCATGTGTGCGTCGTGCCATGTGGGATACATACAGGTGCTGCCTGTATTTGGCAATGGTTTCTTCGTGATGCAGGGGGCCATTAAAAGCCTTCATTGGGTGTGTCTGCCATGCTCAACAATAGCTGTACACAGCTGGCCTCTCACATCCCCCTTCGCATGCCCCCCACTTGCTTCCAACAATGCTGCTGTTGCACTTGGCGCCTGCCCCTCAGGCTGTGGCCATCGATGGTAAGACGCTGCGCTTCTGCTACGACCGCCTGGTGTCGCTCATGAAGACCTTGGAGATCACCAAGACAGACGACTTCTCGGCCGTGCACCTGGTGGCGGACTTTGCCACCCTAGTGGGCACCTACGCGCGCGGGTTTGCCATCATCACAGAGCCCTATGACGAGCGCATGCCCTCGGTGGGTGCTGGGTTTGGCAGTATGAGGCAGTGTGGAATGCCAAGTCATAGGCAGGGTCGAATGTCAGTGGTTGCTGACCTGGGTGGGCACCGGGCCTCTGTGCTTAGCTGCATGCCGCACTGTACCTGCTGTGGACATGCGGCTGTTCGGCATGCAGTGAGTCGTGAGACAGATGGTTGCAGGGCCTAGGCGGACTGTACCTGCCGCCACGCCCTTCGTGCGGCTGCTGTGCTGTGTTATGCAGGCGGCATGCCAGCCGCCCCCACTCGCCTCCGAGGGGTGTCAATAGGGGGTTGGTGATGTCACCCATATTACAGACGGCGTTGGAAGCGCTGCGGGTTGCGTGCAGGTGCCGGACCCGGTGATGCAGCTGGCCTGCTTGGACGCCTCCCTGGCCATGCGCCCAGTGTTTGCCAAGTACCAGGTGGGAACCAGCTCGTGCCTAGGCAGCACTGCTTGTGGAGTGTACGGATCAGCTGCATGTGCAGGCTACACATACATGCCAGCTGCATGGAACGCCATCCTGGGGGTTGTCTTAGGATCCACAAGCCCTGAGAGCCAGTCCGGGCGCAACTTGCCGACAGCAGGCTTCCGGGCTTGCACCGGCCGCTGCTTGCAGACTGTGGTCATCACGAGCGGCACGCTGAGCCCCATCGACCTGTACCCGCGCATCCTCAGCTTCAACCCCGTCTGCATACGCTCCCTCAACATGACGCTCACCAGGTGGGTGGGCGGTCGGAGGGGGGGAGGCGGGTGGGGCAAGCGGGGTCCTGCTGTGCTCACGTGGGCCATCACTGGGTAAGGCACACTGTAGGGTGTGTTGTCTTAAACGTCTTAAACGTGTCAGGGAGGGCTGGGGCCTGGCCAACCCTTTGCAGGAACCCCCTCCTGCCTGTGCTGTCCTAAAACATTATTGCGCACACCATTGTCTGTTTTCTCAGACCGAGCCTAGAGTGACCAGCGACAACCGAGGAGCATGCAGGGATGGCTGCTGCACAGGGCCAGGATTTAACTTGTGACAATGCCCTTGAGGTTATGCGAGGCCGTGAGACAGAAGCCTCGTGCCTGGCTGCTGGGTATGGCCTGCAGGGACTGCCTGTGCCCTGTGGTGCTGACCCGGGGCGGCGACCAGATGCCGGTCAGCACGCAGTTTGAGATGCGCGGTGATGAGAACGTGGTCCGCAACTATGGTGGGCATGCCGCTGAACATTGCCGCCATGACGACCATCACATGGCCGTGCCTACATGCTTGGTGTGCGATGCTGACCTTGCTCCATGGCGCTAAAGCAAGAAAGGACAGCAGCTGCTCCAGACCTCCTGCACCCAAGTACCATGCAGCCACGCTGGATGTGTGTTGCAGGGGCCTGCTTGACTAAGCAGAGTATGATGCATGGCCGCGCCTGGCTTCCAGACGCCCGTGCTGTGTGCGCCTGTGGTTGTAGGTCGGATGCTGGTAGAGCTGTCCAGCGTGGTGCCTGACGGCATCGTGTGCTTCTTTGTGTCCTACCTCTACATGGACTTCATCGTGTCCAAGTGGAACGACATGGGCATCCTGGAGGTGAGGCCCGCCGGCTGCCCAAATGAAGGCGGGGGGCAGGGGTGGAGGGTCCTCTAATGGTTACTCAGTTAGGTGGTGCCATAGCCAAACTTGGCATTTCAGATGGGGTTTGGGGGCCCGGGCTAGCATCGCATCTGGGGCTGGCTGGCTTGGTGGGATAAGTGAGCTTGCCAGCAACCCCTGGCTGCGTGTTGGAGAAGAGGTCAGTGCATCGCATGGAGGCCACTGCAGGATGCATGTGATATGTCATGCTGTGCATGATGTGACCCCGGGCGCAGGACCTGCTCCGGCACAAGCTGGTGTTCATTGAGACCCAGGATGTGGTGGAGACCACGCTGGCCCTGGACAACTTCCGCCGAGCGTGCGACTGCGGCAGGGGAGCCATCTTCTTCAGGTGACCCAACGCAAGGGGAGAAGGGGGGGAGGGGGGTGCCCTGACGGCGGGTCGCTGCTTTCACTGAAACTGGACCTTCCAAGTGTCATGATTGGACTGTTATGGTTGGCTGGTGCCCCTAAAGTCAACAGCAGGGCTGATGTCGAGTGAGACCTTTGTGTGCGTGCGGGTGCAGCAGTGGCATTGCTGTCTTTCAGCAGGATCTAGCCCCCTGGCAGCTGCCCATTAGCTGGGACCGTGCAGGAGCCGACACTGCTTGCCCACTGCAATGTGTGCAGTGTGGCTCGAGGCAAGGTGGCGGAGGGCATTGACTTTGACCGCCACTATGGCCGCGCCGTGGTCATGTTTGGGGTACCGTACCAGTACACCCTGAGTCGCATCCTAAGGTATGCGGCGGCGGAGCGACCCTGGTGCAGCCGGCATGCTCACTGCTGTGCTCGGGAAGTCAAGGGGTTTGGGGGTGCTGCTGGGCTTGTAGATGTTGGGCGTGGCAGCCTGGCATGCTGTGCCACAGCGTGCCAACATGATCGCCCTCTGCAAGTCGTTCGCAGTGGCGGCATGGTTACGTGGTAGTCCATGTCGTATTACCCCAAGCCCAAAGCCTGTCAGCTTCCAGCCTTGCAAGTGCACAAAGGCTGGTGCTGCGCACTACCGACCCGGGCCGGCTGCGCTGCGCAGGGCGCGCCTGGAGTACCTCCGAGAGACCTTCCAGATCAAGGAGAGCGACTTCCTGGCCTTTGATGCTGTGCGCCAGGCGGCGCAGTGTGTAGGGCGTGTGATCCGCTCCAAGGCGGACTACGGGCTCATGATATTTGCAGGTGAGCCGTGATGACAGGTTCATGTTGAGGTGGCCCTGGTGCAACCTCCTGCCGCCGCTGTCAGGAGGGGTGGGAAGTGGCCAGTGCCAAAATCTGTGCATGGTTTGAGCACCGCCAGAAGCAGCCCTAGCAGCCCTTGCATTGGAGTGATTTGCGCAGTGGGGAGTTGTTTACTCTTGAGTTTTTGACCCTGAGGGCCCCGGCACCGCCAGCTATCGCTACCACCCTTGCGTTGCTGTCCAGCGCTTGGGGCTGATGATCCTGACTACCTTGAAGTAGTGACCAGCCTGCCCGCCTGCCTCACCCCCTCCGCCTCCTCCTGCAGACAAGCGGTATCAGCGGCACGACAAGCGCGACAAGCTGCCAGCCTGGATCACCACCCACTTCAAGGACTCGCACCTCAACCTGTCAACCGACATGCTGCTGTGCATCGCGCGGGAGTTCATGCGCAGCATGGCCCAGCCCTTTGACCGCAACGCCCAGGGCAAGAGCCTGCTGTCAGAGGCCCAGGTCAATGCCATGGACAGGGCCGCGGCACCCATGGAACTGGGGTAGCCGGCCGGCTGGCAATGCCTGGCTGGACTGTTGCAGTGGCTGTGGTGTGTTGAGTGCGCGGTGTGAAGTTTTCTTTTCGGCGGCAGCTAGGGCTAGCAAACAATGGACGGCTGTAGACTGACAGGAGCGACCGAAGGATGGCCCTGGGGGGACGAGCGTTGTACAACAGTCTTGGAGCGTCAAATGGGCATAGGTTAGTTGGCGGCATTGACACCATCCTCTGTGACTGGAGAGGGTGCCAGATGCAGTGCCTATGTTAGGTAGCTGAGAACCAAAAATTGACAATGGACTTCAGTGCAACGAACAGGAACGCCAGAGGTCCTTGCTAGCAGTGGAAGGTAGTGCAAACAAATGGCAGGTAGTTGTGAGCTGACTGGACTAGAGCTCGGGTAGAGATAATAGTATTGCTTTTGGCTTTGGGGGGCAGTAGTGCAAAACAGACGATAGATCCCTGTGGTCACACAGTCCTGGATGCAAGGTGTGCCCTGGGGCTTGCCTTGCCTTTATAACCAAGAGGAGCTGGGAAGTAATGCAGTGGTGCCCGTTTAGGGTGGGCAGAGTTAAGGCACAATGCGATTTGGGAAGGCCTCTGCCTTGCTGCCCACTTTCCTCCACCAAGGCATACCTGCCACTTGGGCCTGCCACCATTAAGGTTGGGGGAATTGAGTGCAGCCAGCCCGCCAGTCCAGCTCAACCCAACCTTTCCTCAGTTTGCATTGCCGGCCACCTTTCACAGGACTTGCCAGGCAAATGCACAGCACGGTCGGTTGATGGCCTCTTACTAGAAGCTAGCCTTTAGCCAAGGTGAACCCCGCGGCTGTGATACTGATGTTTCATTTTGCAGGGACCGTCAGCTCCATACAACACTTGCAGCACTTTACTTCCTAGCTATTTCCGAAAGAAACCCAGACTCGGGCTAGTAACATCCCTGTCCCAGTACCACGATGCCACCTGCACTGCTGGGACCCGCATTAACACAAGTCGGTCTCCGGACTGACACTTTATTTACTAAGCAATACTGCCGATCATAACTTGTATGCAAGGCAGGTGCGAGGCTTGGCTAAGTCCCTTACCACCGAGGCCAAAGCTTCACTCGGAGTCCCCAGGCCTATCGTGCAAAGCTTGAGATCGAGTGCCTGATCAGAAATAACATTGAAGGACGGCGTGCACGACCACTCATGCAATGAAATCAAGCCTGGCGGGCCCCGCGGGAAGGCGAATCTATCCTCATCCCAGGAACCTATCAAAGGTCTGGCAGTGCCCCAATCCACAGTCTTGTTGTCTCGTGGAATCCCCCGTCGACAACAGGTCCAAGGTTCACAAGATGCAGACCCTCTCTGCCCGTTTCGGCGTCCGCGCCCCTGTCTCCCGGGTGCGTTGGCTCCTGGGCTTGGTGACGGTCCAAAGGCCAAGGCATACAGCATCTATTCAGCCTTCGGCTTTTTGTATATAAAAGGGGGTGTCTGAAGCTTGGGTGGAGCCTTCGGGAGGCCGTAAGGGGGGCGATGTGCTATCCACCAGCTGCCGACCTCAGCTGCCTGTCCCTGAAGCTCGTTCCTGGTGTTCCTGCAGGGCACCCGCCAGGTGACCCGCGCCTCCGTGGAGTGGTACGGCCCCGGTGAGTCGCAGCTTGAGCTCTCCCAAGGAGAGCCAGTGTGGTGCATGATCAGGGACCGTGGGCGCCCTGACCCTCAACCCTAGGGGACCAGCCACCGTGTCAGTCTATAGAACAATATCTGGCAGTCTATAGAACGATATCTGACGGCCGCGACTGTGATCAATCTGACCTGGAATTGCTTGTGTCTGCAGACCGCGCCAAGTTCCTGGGCCCCTTCACCAACCCCCCTTCCTACCTGAAGGCGAGTTGCCACAGTGCCTTCGAGGGGACTGCAGCACCAGCTTTCAGCCTATGGGGCGACCGTGTGCGCTAGTCGTATGGTCAGGGCACTGATTACAAGTGGCGTTCTCTGGCTTGGCTGTTTTGGCTATGTAATCTCAGTGCAACGGTACTGTCCTTGCAAATCCTCAACCCGTTCTGTCTCTCTGGTGCAGGGTGAGTTCGCTGGCGACTACGGCTGGGACACCTCTGGCCTGTCCGCCGATCCCGAGACCTTCTCCCGCTACAGGGAGGTTGAGGTGAGCCAAGGCAGAGGCTGTGTTCTTTGTTTGTGGTATCCGGAAGTTGTGGCGGAGCTTGTAAGGGGCTGGGTACGTGGGCTGCTGAGACCTGGGGTTCCTCCGGTGCCTGATGCTTGTCGGCAGTGCCACACAGGGCAGGCAGCACTTTCAGCTGCCACTCACAGCCTGGCCTAACTCATATTCCTCTTTCCTGGCCAGGTGATCCATGCCCGGTGGGCCATGCTTGGCGCCCTTGGCTGCGTCGTGCCCGAGCTGCTGGACCGCAACGGCACCGTCAACTTTGGCGAGAACGCCGTGTGGTTCAAGGCCGGTGCCGCCATCTTCGGCGATGACGGGCTGAACTACCTGGGCAACCCCTCCCTCATCCACGCACAGTCCATCGTGGCCGTGCTGCTCTCCCAGGTGGGTCGCGGTTGATGGCTAGCTAGCATGAAAGGCAGCTGCAGAATGGGGTGCTGGATGGCTGGAGAGACCAGCAGCAGGCATGCTTTCGTGTTCCACATTGCCAGTAGAGTGTGGCTGAGCTACCCCCTTCGTCTGCACTGCCCTCCGTTTGCCGCTACCCTCACCGCTGAGATGCCATGTCATCAACAGCCGCGCTGCCCCGCCCCGCGTGTGTGTGCAGATTGTGCTCATGGGCCTGGTTGAGGGCTACCGCGTGAACGGCGGCCCCGCTGGCGAGGGCCTTGACGCCCTGTACCCCGGCGAGGCCTTTGACCCCCTGGGCCTGGCCGACGACCCCGACAGCTTCGCTGAGCTCAAGGTCAAGGAGATCAAGAACGGCCGCCTGGCCATGGTGTCCATGCTTGGCTTTGGCGTGCAGGGCCTGCTCACCGGCAAGGGCCCCCTGGAGAACCTGGCTGGTGAGTTCTGGCCGCCACCTTTGTGGGTGCTGGGTGGTGTTGGGCTTGCCTGCTGGAAGTAGTCTCGTAAAGCTCTGTCGGTCAGAAGTGTGGTCACCTGCAGCCACTCATTGGCAGTGCACACACTGTGGCTGTTGTATCACTGCCGTGCTCCCCTCCCACATATGGCTGCCTGCTATGGTTCAAGGGGGTGTGCTGACAGCGAAGGTGCCCCTGCGTGCTGTGCAGACCACCTGGCTGACCCCACCGTGAACAACGGCTTTGCCGTGGCCACCAAGTTCACCCCCGGCAACTGAGCTGGTTGTCTTGACGGACGTTTGGCTGTGCTGCTTGACAGGCTGGAGGTCAGCATTACTATGCTGGCCTTGTCTTGAGAAGAAAATCCTTGTGTAACTAGCTAACCATCAGCTGGAAAGAGAGTCAGGATAGAATCTTGAGCTTGGAAGGAGAGGCATACACTTTGGTGAGGGCTGCTTATGCGAGGAGAAGCCCATAATATCATATGTAGCGCCCCGCACTGTACCGCGGAGAGATTGACTGGCGCTTGGGCACCCTACAAAGCAGTCCTTGCAGGCCTGCCTGCCAAAGGTCAGCTTCCCCCCAAGTTGTTGCAACCGACGCAGCTGGCACCCACCAAACTCCTGTCTGACCCTCTCGTTGTCATGCGCACTCCACCACCCTGAGTTGTTACCTGTTGTTTACAGGGAAGTGCCTAGGCTCAACTTAGAGGACTGCAGCTTATAAGGTAGCCATATTAGCAGTAAATTGAGCATATTGGCATCCAGCCCAGCCCTCGTACAATTGTATCCCTATTCCACTCTGTGTGCACTACCTGCCACCCTTACTACTGGCTCAGAACTAAACAAGACTCGGACACATTCTGCATCCAGCCCTGTCAGTCTAACTCAACTCTCACTCCCTGTTAGCACTACCTGCCACCCATGCTAATACTCCTGTCAGCTCCGTATACCCGTACCTCCTCTCTGATCGAATTACCTGCCACCCTAAGCAACTCAGAACTCAGGCAAGCCTCAGGTTCATTCTGCATCCAGCCCTGTCAGTCCAGTCCAGCCCAGGTTACTCCCCGTTTGCACTACCTGCCACCCATACTAAATACATCTTCGAGTGCATTCTGCATCCAGCCTTGTCAGGACAGTTCGCCTCTTACACTCTGTTGGCACGACCTGCCACCATTACTAATTCACTCAAACGGTAAATGCCCATCACTGAAACATAGGGGAGCCGAAAAAGCTATCGCAACCCCAAAAGAATTCAGTAAGGGACATGACGAGCAGCATTGCTTTGCCTACAGCTGGCCAGCTTAGTAGGGGCAGCCCATGAATTGGCTGTCCAAAAGTCTAGCAGCTCTCGCAGCTCCAAAAATATTTCCTACCAGACCTTGCAGCTCCACAGACTCTGTGCGCAGCAGCAAGCTAACCATCCAGTCTGCCATGTCCCAGCGGATTCTGCGTGCCTCCTAAGGCCCCGTACAGCGCCTTTCTCCAACATCTAGGCGTGCTTCCCTAGGAAAACTAGACACCTAGGCTGGCCGAGAACCTAGCACCGGCAGCCACATTTCAGGCCTTGGTGTAGGCCAGGGTGCAGCCCCCCAGGGACTCGGCCTGCTCCTCAACCCTCGCCACCAGGCGGCTGCGCTTGAGCACGTCCCGCACTGCAGCCCGCACCCGCCCCGTGCCCACGCCGTGCACCACAAAGAGCACAGACCCGGGAGCCGCCACGCTCAAGGCTCGCTCCACCTCGGAGGCGGCATCGTCCGCCAGCCTCCCCCGCACGTCCACTGTGTTGCGAGACGTCTGGACGGCCACGGCCACCCCCGCGGCGCTGCTACCTCTACCGCCGTTGCCGCTGGGGAAGCCGCCCTCGCTGTCTGCCACAGCTGCTGCCCCCGCCCGCAACTTTTCCTTGGCTTTGGCAGCCTCCTGCAGGTCGGTGCCTCGCCGGCCGCCCCCGACCCCATTGCTAGACCCACTGCCGTTGCCCACCAGGCTGCCGCCGAGGCCATTGCTGCTGCTGCTGCGCTTGGTGACTCCCTTCCTGGGTCCTCCGTCAGCACCCCCCACACCGCCAGCCAGGGGCGCCACGTCAGACAACCGCATCTCCATGGTCAGTGTGCCCACTTGCACGCTGACCTTCCGGCCGCTGCCCTGGCCCTGTGACACGGAGACGATGGTGCCGGGCGCTCCCCCCATCCGCAGCACCCGCACAAGCTCGCCCTGGCGGGGCGCCCACTTCTTGCCCGCGGCGGCGGCGCCGCCGCCGCTGCTGCTGCCGCCCATTGAACCGCTGTCGAGTGGGGAATACTCAAGGCCGGCCTGCGATTGGGTCACGTGTTACAAGGCAGGGGTGGGTACGCTGCGGGACTGCAAACCAGCGCTTGACAAAGAGGCTCCGCGGTGGGGTAGCATAGCACAGGGCGAGAACCGATACCCTGTGGGGCTGCCAGCCTGCGCCTAACTAACAGGGCACCCCCGCGCACACGCAGACACAGCACCAGGCGGGCATTGAACGAGGCAGCACACACAAAGTGTTGAGGGACACATGCACAGCAAGGCCTCCGCTAAGCAGTGAACTGGTCCTCCCCTGAACAAACCACCAGGCCCCGGCTCCGTACATGGAGGCAACATGAGAGGAGGGAGGAGGGACAACCACCCTGGCGAGCGGGGAACCAAGTACTCCTCATCCGTCTACTACTGGTCTCTCAGGAGGTCCCAGGACAGATGTTAATCAGCATCAAACCAGTACATCGTTGCTGATGGGGGAGAAAAGTGCTCCTTACTTTGGACGCGACCCGCATGCCCACCAACGCCATGGCGGCCTGGTGGGCTGCGGCTGCCTCCTGCTCCGCAGCCTTGAGGGCCTCTTCTGCCTCCTCAAGTGGAAGACTGCCGGCACGGGTAGCTGCCAGGACTCTGCCCAGCTCGCTGCTTGCCTGCCCGCTCCGAGCCCTGGCCTGCAAGGGCAAGGTGCCGCGTCGGGTTGAGATGTCCTGTGGGGTGTAGCACCTGGACGAGGCGGAGCATGGAACGCAAGGCTGGCCTGGCAGGCCCCGCCTCTAAGCACAACAGCCCGGGCTGAAAACAGTGCCACCCAGTAAAGCCCTACGCATGAAATCCTGCACCATAATCGCCCCCACCACACGTCCCACCGTCATATACCGCACCTTCTTCTCCACCTCCCCCAGCCCCTGCGCCTCCTGCTGCAGCCGCTGCAACTGCTCTGAGGCCTCGGTTAGCTTGGCCTCCGCAGCTCTCCTGGCAGCCGCAGCTGCCTGCGCCTGTTGTCGGGCTTCCTCCAGCTGCACTTCTAGAGAGCGCTGTAGCAGCTCGGACCGCTGCGGCGCATTCTGCGCTGTGCGCAGCCGGGCGGCGACCTGCAGACAGAGAGAATGCTGGGTGGGGACGGTTCGCCGGCTACTGTTTCACCTGGAACATAACTTTCCCCCATGCCTGATGGTTCCATGCCCGATAGCGGCCAGGTGCAGGAGCCAAACAAGGAGGTTTGCAGCATTCCACAATCGAAATGTGCACCTAGCCGGAAACCCACCTGCCGTGCCTGCGCCACAACTGTGGCACTGAACCCCAAGCCCTCAGCCACAGCAAGAGCGTTGGACTCCCCTGCCACCCCCCACTGCAGGCGGTATGTGGGCTTGAGCGTGGCCACATCAAATTCCACCGAGGCGTTCACAAACCCTGGGGTTGTAGACGCCAGCTCCTGCATCAGTGAGGGTGGTGAGAGCGTGGGTGAGCCGCTCGGCAATGCCGGCAAGTGGACACAAGGTGAGGCCATGCGTCGAGCCCTGGGATGAGCCATACATATCAATGACATGCAGCCAGGCAGGCAGGCAGGCAGCCAGCCCCAGCCAGCCGGCCGGTCGGCCGCGGCCATTGCAACAAGTGGTGTGGTAGCAGGGCGGAAGGGGTGTGTCTCCACCACCTTAAGCCAGCGTATACTGTACAGAGGGTGGTTCACCTCCAGGCCCACCCACCTTGAGCTCGGCATGGTGTGTCGTTGCGTACGTCAGGGCCGCGCTGGCATGCAGCCTGTCCAGCAGCGCAGCAGCCAGGGCAGCCCCCTCTGTGGGGTCTGTGCCACTGCCAACCTGCCGGTGACACGGGAAAGAAGGGCTTGGCAGCCAACCGTACACGGGCTAGCCAACCAGCCAGCCAGCCAGCGGGGGTACCCTTTCGAATCCTACGCACTAAGTTGCCCCGCATGGCAAGGACTCTGTCAATGTAGATATACCTGACATACCCCTGCTGAACACGTCTGTACAGCAAACACCCGCCCAGCGCATAGAGCACATATAGCCTTGGGTGTAAGCTTCCCTGACTACCAGCAGCCGCGCAGACCCATCATTATGGTGGCGTCGTCTACAGTCAGGCAGGTGCACCCTACCAACCTACCTACCATCCTACCTACCAACCCACCCACCCCACCCACCCACCTACCTCGTCCAGCAGCACCAGCGAGCGTGGGGTGGTGGCCGCCAGGATGTTGCGTATGCGCCGCACGTGGCCGCTGAACGTGGACAGGCTCTGCTGCAGGCTCTGCCCGTCGCCCAGGTCCGCAAGCACCTGCGCAGGAGAGGGGAACAGTTGTCACGGTTGCCGACACTAGCACCCTAGGTGGTGGTGGTTCTTCCAAGCCCTGCGCAGGCCTGGGAGGGGGCCCATATACCGCTGGCTCTTGGCTCTAGCTGGGTGGTATGCCTGCAAGCCAGCCTTGCCCAGCAGGGATAGCGAGGGAGCGGCACCCAAGCCCAGACATTACATGATGTGACATAACACGACTCTCCGCACAGAGGTCCTTGCGCTCACCTTGTCGAACCAGACTAGCTTTGGTGCGCCTTGCGCCTGCCCAGGGCCCTCTGCACCTGGTGGTGCCTGGGGGATGAAGCAGCCTGCCTTGGCCATCAGGCTGACCAGGCCCAGGGCCTTCAGCGACGCAGTCTTGCCACCCGTGTTGGGGCCTGTCACAGCCACCACCTGAACCCCCGGCGGCACCAGAAGCTCGGTAGGCACGGGGGTGGGAGGGCCTGCGGCGCTGCCGCTGCTGCTGGAGCTACTGGCCGTACTGTCCTGGGCGGCAGACCTGGAGCCCCCTCGGCCAGGTCTTGGCACAACGGCGCTGGCTGCTTGCGCTGCCTCGTTCAGCAGCTCAGGAACCAGGCCAAGGCCGGCACTGACGCCGCCGACTTGGTCACCCGCTTGGGACCCAAGTCCTGCGCTGCCGCTGCCGCCCTCGCTTCCGGCACCCCCGCCGCTGCTGCTGCCGTATGCAGGCAGGGCCCCTGAGGGCAAGTCGACCGTGGGAGGCATGGGCAGGGGCGGCAGGCAGGGCTGCAGCAGGAGCGGGTGCCAGGCACGCGGGATCCTCACCAGGCCAGTGGCTCGCGCCTGCTCGCGGGAGATGAAGGCGGGGCGGGTAGCACCCAGCCAGCGCGCATGTCGGGCCCTGGCGGTTGCTATGTCCAGCGAGGTCAGCGACACCAGGAGGCCCTCTACCCTGTCAGCATGTGAAGCCACCTGCACCGCACATGGCAAAGCACCATGCCCGTGCGATTGCCAGTGATCTGCAGGACCTTGGGTGCATGGCAGTCTCGGGCTGCAGCAAGTAACCCTTGCCCAAGCTCCCCAGCTGGGGACGGTCAGGGCGTTTCCACGACAGCAATGCCCGACATCGTTCAACCCTTCCACACCAGGAGTATCTGTGCAGTCACCTATCAATCACCCCCAGGGAGGCACGAATTGCCAAAACCAGACACATGGTGAATGCGCACCAGCTGTGACAGTGCTGCCAGCACCCGCTCCTCCTCTTCCTGCTCCTGCCCAGCCAGTGCTGTCTCTCGATTGTTAAGTGCCACCACAGGCTCTGGCTCCATGTACAGGGTACTGCCTACAGATAGCAGGAGGCTGGGCATGCGCCTGGGCTCATGGGGAGGAGCCCAAGCTTGGCCTGTTCGCCTGCCAGCCTGACACGTAGTTTCCATGTGGGTTGGGTGAGACGCAGCACAAGCTGGCATCCACCTCAAAGGCAGTCAGGATGTTTCAGCACGACAGCAAAGTGACACGTCTCAGCAACCCGATAGCAACACACACAAATTAACTTCACAGCGGGCTTGCTGACAGCGGACTTAGAAATATGGAAAGCGCGCATGCATAGCAGCTGGACCCTAGCAAAATCTGCCCCAACCGCACCCGAGTTGCTTGTAGCCAGTGTGAGGCTCCCCTTGGGCAGCTCGCCCTGCCTGCCCGCCCTCACTGGGATACACAGCCGGTCCCGCCGAACGACAACCTGCCACACAGGAACGCCGCTCCGCCAGTAAGCTTTCAAGCTGCCAGCAATGAAGTCGTCAATGATTGGATGCCAGGCAGTCTTGCCCACCAGATGGCCAGCAGGCCAACACTGCTGACCTACTCAATTGCAGGCCTGGGCTGTTCCTCAAGTCTCCGCTGCCACAAACTGACCAAACAGTGGCAAGTCTAACAGTCCTGCCCGCCTGTCACCCTTCTGCTCCCAGGCATTGACTACTGCCTACGCCTTGCCTGTGGCCTCTCAGAGACGCCTTTGCTGTGCAGCAGCCTGGCCCACTCATCCAGCCGCCGTCGTAGGTCAGCCATGTTGTCGCGCCGCGCAGCCCGCACAGCAGCCAGCCTCTCACTAGCGGTGTCGAGAATGCGGCCATCGTCCGCCTGCACGATACATGGCCAGCAGCCCCACTTTCCAAGCCTTGGCCCCAAATTTCCTGTCCGGTGCACAGTATATCAGAGTGATTGGGGCAACATGTATACCACACTACCAAACACTTACACATGCCAGGTGATATCCTGCAACCCCAGTAATCCTTAAACAAGGGTGGATCTCGCCTACCACACAAAGTCAGGCACCACAGCACCATGCAGCCTGTCCGGCCACCTGTATGCAGCTTGAGAGAGCCGCCTCCAGCGCTGGCACCCCTCCCAGCAGGCCCGAGGCAAGCCGAAGCAGTGCTGGGTACCCGCGGCCTGACAACA
This sequence comes from Parachlorella kessleri, assembly GCA_001598975.1. Taxonomy (NCBI): domain Eukaryota; kingdom Viridiplantae; phylum Chlorophyta; class Trebouxiophyceae; order Chlorellales; family Chlorellaceae; genus Parachlorella; species Parachlorella kessleri. Next base: position 34,364 of record BBXU01001231.1, on the reverse strand, counting down.
GCAATGCCGCCTCCGCCTGCTGCGCTGCCTGCAGGGTGAGCCCCACTGCACCCAGCACCCGGGGGTGCAGCACCAGCCCTGCCCTAGCCGCTGCCAGCGCCCGTCGGATGTCATAAACACCTCGCAACCTGCAGTAAGGCCGCCAGATGCTAGTATGGGTGCAGCACTCCTTATTACCAACCACTCCGACATACGCAGCGGTAGATGCACGCGATTACGCTGGGGGCCGAAGAGGCTGCCATTACCCGGAACAGCGGTCAGAAAGCATGTATAGAACCTTACGTCAGTGATGCCTGCTGTGCCTCCTCGGTTTCCTGAAGCAGCTGCTCACTCTCGTCCTGGGACAGCCCGATTGGCAGGCGGCACCTCAGGGCTACCTCGGCACCCAGCGTTGTTTGCATGAAGCAGGAGACTTGCTGGCAGAGGGCTGGCCACTCCAAAAGTTCCAGGGACTCTTGCTCAGCTGTAGCAGCTGCCGCTGCCTGGATGTCAGGCAACGAGGCTCCTGGCGCTGCCTCCATCACTGCTGTGTCTGTGGCTGATGCTGTGGCAGGGGGTACAGAGTGTCTGCCACAATGTGTTCCTGCTGTGCGGCTCCAAGGCCTGGCCTGAGGCAGCGGTGCCCGCCGGCAGAAGGAGCCAAGGAGCCATGGCCTCTGTGTGGCACAGGTCCTGGCACGGGCGCCAGTGCTTATGTAGCAAGTAGTCATCTCTAACTGAGCTCAGCTGCTATCACAGAAAGATTATAAGTACACATAGACCACGCAATGTTGTCATGGCAACCTTGCAAAGGTACCTTATCAAACCTGCACAGGCCGATACTGGCCCCTAAGTCTGCCAGACACAATGTACTAGCGATGCTGCGAGGCAGAGGCTCTCAAAGGGGATGTGGACATGCAGGTCATGCTGCGCTCTGCTGCCAGCCTGGAGCGCAAGAACTCAGCTTTGGACGTCCGCGGCTGTTTTCTTGGAAGCAAGGCTTGGTTTACGAGGCGATACTCATGGCAGCACCGCTGGGTTTCGTAGGGGCGCTGCTGATTGCAGCCAAGGTAGCTAGAGATGTATCCAGGAAACGCAAACAAGACGAGATCATGGAGGAGGTAGGGTATGTTATCGTAGCCCATCTGTTGTTTCGAGAGCTGGGAGGTGTCAGTGTTGCTTCTTGCGGTTTCTGCAGTATCGAAAAGGCCTGGCAGTGCCACTGGAACAAGCACTGCAAGTGCGGGATGGCATGATCACACAGATGGAGATCGGATTGCGAGAAACGGGCAGCAAGCAGGGCCTGCTCATGCTGCCTTCCTATATAGATATCTTGCCAACAGGGTGGGTGGCGGGCTGGCCAACTAGATAGCACTTTGCACCCTGCTGCACTTATAGACTTACATAGGTGCTACCAGCCTTGCCGCATGCCAATGTGTGTCGGTCACTAGGAGAGCAACATGCAGCGTGTTGCAGCCTGGCGTCACTGGACTATGCTCGACGGAGCATGCTGTTGAAGTGGCCTGTTACATGGGAGCATCCCACGACCAGCAAACCCCCAAGCGCTTGCAGGGCGGAGCGGGGAGACTTCTTTGCAATCGATCTGGGAGGCACCAACCTACGAGTTGCCTATGTCAAGCTAGGCTCAGAGAAGGGCAGCACGGTGCGGCTTACTGCTCAGGCTAAGTGCACTCTGTTCTTATTTGCACGGTCATCGGTGGATGAGGAGGGCCTGTCACAGGGATCCTTTGGGAGAACTGTGGGCCGGCCCCTCTCGGCATATCTCATACCTGTGCTACATCGTCGACTCTCCTTCTTGTTGGTACATACATACGGCCAGAGCCTCTGGAGGTGAAGCAGATACTCATGGTGGATGCACCTGCCCCAGAAGCGCAGGAGAGCAGCAGCATCAGGGAGTGGCTTATCCCAGAGGAGTGTTACGACACGGACAACGGCAGGCTGCTGGACTGGGTGGCAGAGCGCACCATCGAGTTTGCACAAGAGCATGGCAGGCACGTGTGGCACTCCACCCTTGCACCTCCGTTGTGCCTGGCTGGCTGCCATTGTGTGATGTGTCAGGTTGTAGGTTTCCGCATGCAGTTTTGCCTTTGGCAACTGTGAGCATTGACCAGGTCAGGTGGCCACCGTATGTTCGGCAAAACGCATCATGCTAGATGTAGAGACTGTCCGCATCTTCCTGAGCTGGAATGCATGCTAGGGCTAGCGTGACTGCTGTTAAGCTGGCTTGCACATGCCGTACCTGTAGGTTGAAGAGGGACAGCCCACCCCCAATCATTGGCTTCTGCTTCAGCTTTGCAGTGGACCAGACTGCCATGGACAACGGCAAGCTGCTGCTGTGGACAAAGGTGAATGGTATGTCATTCTGACCTGCTGGTGCTTGCTCACCGGCCACCAGATGAGAGCTAACAGAGTGAAGGGCTGACAGGGGACCATGGCTATCAACCCAGTAAGGCTACCTGCGTGCGTTGCAGAGCTTCAGGGGCAGAGGGCTGATAAAGCGGAACGTGGTGGCGGCGCTGAAGGCCAGCTTTGAGAGGAAGGGTGTGGAAGTGGAGGTACGTGAAGCTGAGGGCTCCTTGGTAGTGGTATGGCCACGTGTGTGGCATGTCAATACGGCTGATTGTCGCCCTGGCTCAAAGTGCTGGTTCAGGGACTTGCACGAAGTCAGCACCTCTTGGCGAACTGTTGTGGTGCGAGCATGCAGATTCCCGTCATACTCAATGACACAGTGTCTACTCTCATAGCGCGACGCTATTCGGAGCCCGACACTGCCCTGGGCATCATCCTAGGCACCGGCACCAACTGCGCATACCTTGAGCGCATTGATAGGTAACATAAATTCCACATATCTCCAGCTCATTGGGTTTTGCAGTAGTGACAACCAGCATCATGAGATGGAGCACACGAGGTTTTCGGTTGGCTTGACAAAAGTTCACTGCACCCAAGCTGCAGCGCTGTGCTGTCACTCACCTGGTTGCGTCGTAGTCTTCCACTCCTAACATCCTGCAGGCGCTCCCAAATACCCTTACAACAGAGTGTAGTTGGCCTGTAGGATCCCCAAGCTGCCTTCAGGCTACCGGGGCCGCAGCAGCGAGATGATCATAAACAGCGAGTGGGGGGACTTCAAGGGCGCCTGCCTGCCAGCGCTGCCGGAGGACCTGTGGGTGGACTGCAGCAGCGTCAACCCAGGTAGGCGGGTGGGTGGGTGGGTAGGTAGGTAGGCAGGTATATACGTAGGTAGGTAGGTAGGTAGGTAGGTAGGTAGGTAGGTAGGTAGGTAGGTAGGTAGGTAGGTAGGTAGGTAGGTAGGTAGGTAGGTAGGTAGGTAGGTAGGTAGGTAGGTAGGTAGGTAGGTAGGTAGGTAGGTAGGTACGTAGGCAGGTAGGCAGGCAGGCAGGCAGGGCGCCCACTCTGAGCTGGCGCTCATGAAGCGCACGGGAGATCGACTCTTTTGGACTGTTTATTGCTGCATTTGCAGCAGAAAGGAGCGTGAGCTGGTGCCCAAGTTGCTGCGGTTGGTGTGCTGCAAGGGCAGCTCAAGGCGTATGCATGGGGTGTATTTAGGCTGGTGTAGGGTGTACGAAGACAGGCTCGGGCCAACTCTTGGTCCTGAGGCTTGAAAACCCCGCCAGCAACATATGCCTTGCAGGGCATGGGTTGTTTGAGAAGATGATCTCAGGACTGTATATGGGTGAAGTCTCTCGTCGCCTGGTCCTGAGGTGCGTTTGGTGCCAGCGTCGCCTTGCCCACATAGCTGCCCACGCCACTTACCTGGCTGGTCGTATTATGCTGCATGGTGTGCATGGTCTGCATAGTGAAGGCTGCAAGTATTAGGATGTGAGATGTATGACCGTGGTGGAAATCCAAGGTGCTGTACTTGCGTGACGCCGCCTGGTGTGTTTGTCTATGCTAGGCTGGCTGAGCACGGCCTGCTGTTTGGGAGCGAGGTGCCACCTGGGCTGACGGTGCATGACTCCCTGGCATCGCCACTGGTGGCCGCTATCGTGGGGGACGGGTCGCCAAACCTTGCGCTCACCGCAAGCTCCCTGGCCAGCGCCTTTGGCATCACCAAGTCCTCCCTAGACCAGCGTCGGAAGGTATGAAGCGCTGGGAGTGCTCAGATGCTCCATCTTCCTTCCTTGCAGAGCCGCTTCGCTGAACAGACGAAGCACAGATGCGTCCTTGGTGTCTGCATGAACACGAGTGCTATGTTGCTCGTGTTAAGCGCCTGTGGGCATGTCTTATAGCATGACGCGAACCCCGGGCCAGGCAACCCATGCGGTCCTGTGCAGGTTAAAGAGGTGTGCCTGCTGGTGACCCGGCGGGGCGCCCGGCTCTGCGCGGCGGGCATCGCTGCCGTTCTCAAGCACACAGGGCGGGGTTGTGGAGGGGCCGACCAGCCTGCCAAGCGTACGGTCATTGCTGTGGACGGCTCTGTCTTCAAGAAATTTGCGAAGTTCAGGTGTGTCATGAGGGCTCGGCGCAAGGCGTCCATGGCAGAGCCCTCGACTGCTTAGCCACGAGTTGATTAGCCATGTGGGCCTGCAGCATATTTGGGGCTTGGGAAAGGCTGCTAGCTCGCATGCGTCGATTGGACACAGCTCCGGGTCCCAAGGGGAGGTTTGATTATGGAGGCCCAGCATGGCAGGTTCAGCTTCATGACTGGCGATGGCAGGAAGCATCTGATGCATCGAAAACTCCCTCTGCAGGGAGCTGCTGCGAGCTGCGCTTGAGGAGTTCTGTGGGGCAGATGCGGCCCAGGTGGAGCTGAAGCTGCAGGAGGATGGGTCGGTCTTTGGCGGGGCGTACATTGCTGCAGCAGCGTCCAGCTGGACCAGCCGAGCCAGCAGTGGTAGCTAGCTGACTGACTCGCTTTGACAGCGTTAGCAGTTGCGCTGGCTGAGTTGTTTTGGCAGCGGCAGGGTAGTGCGATGTGCGAGTGAAATAAGGTGTCTGGCAGGGTGGTGTGCAAGGGATGCTCCAAGTGTTAGCAGTGCTGTGATACAGGCTGCGTTGGAAGGGTGGTACCTGATATGCAACAGGACTTTGGGTTTGACCCAAATCGTTGCTGTGACATGGTCGCCTGGTAGCCCGGCATGCTAGCAACAATGGAGACTCATGTAGACTAAGAGGGCTGCACTGCAATTTCTGATGCATTCCAGGGAGGTCTTGCAAAGCGTCTGGCTCGCAGGTCAAGCGGCGTGTGACTGTAGACAGGCCCATTTCAGCCTGAGCATGCGTCCTGTATGTTTATTAGGTGCACACGCTTGGCTTGCACCCTACCTGACATATGGCAAGCTTTGCTACAAATGTCCAGGAAGCTGCCAGCACACCGGTACCTAATTCTCATAACAACACCGTTCCAGGAAGTTCCCGATGAAGGCTAGCTAAACTAGACTCGGACGCATTCTGCAACCAGCCCTGTCAGTACAGTTCACCTCTCACTCCCTCTTCGCACAACCTGCCACCCTTACTATTAACATACGAGCAAGGGACTGACAAAGCAGCTGGAGCAGATTCACATACATGTGGCCAGGTGCAGTAGTTTACACCTGGCACGAAACGCGCACTACTAAATGGCCCAGTTCTGAATGTCAGGTACAATGCACGGCCACCTATAAAGTACATCATGACCACAAAGGGTCTAAGCAAAATACAAAAAAAATCAAGCATACCATCATATATCAAGCCTGCACCTGGCAGCCCTGTCAAGTCGCAGGTGTTGGGGCCATCCTCATGGACCTCAGTCATGGCAAAATCTCTGGGCTTAAGCTTACTGTGCAGCACTGAGGTTGCCAATGACTTTGGCTGCCCGGGCTGCCCTGTCCATCACAATGGGCCTGCATAGATGACAGGCAACCCACGTGTGGGAAAGACATGTACCTGCCGCATGCTTGAGGTACTGAGTGCTTTAAACATAACTGACGTTCTGCAACCCCAGCCTTCACCAGGATATCTTATACACCAGCTAGGAGGTCGGCCACCTCACCATAAACAAGTACTACTAGTAGTTTGGTCATACAGCTGCAGCATGTAAGGAGGGCAGCCTGAGCTAAGAGCAGTGGGCATCCACGCAAGCAAAATCTTGTTAACATTGTTCCTGGCGTATGCTGGGGGCATCACACCTTACCTATTGAAGGCAGCGTCTTTAGGGTTCTTGGCTGCTGCCTTCAGCCACCCAACCACCTCACGCAGTTGGCGCCGTTTTGATGCACCACCCTGTCGCTCTGCCCTGCGCTGTAGCTCTGCCTCTCTGGCCTGCTCCTGCCGCTCCAGCTCAGCCTGGTGGTCTGCCTCCGCCTGAGCCGGGCATCGCATGCAAATCGCACAAAGTAAGCCCGACAGCAGAAAGTGTCCAAGGAGACATTGCCGCAAGCACATGCACAACCGCAAAAGGCGAAGCATTCGTACAGGTGGTGGTCGGCAAAGCACTGAAGTAGCAGCACCCCAGCAAACATGGCGCTGCGCTGGGAAACCTGCCTGCTGTCCAGAATATGCATGGAGGTGGTGGTCAGAAAACTGTTGACATCCAGCGCAACGCACAGCAAGCAACAGGGAGACTGTCCACAACACCTGTGCCCTGTCCTGGTACCACTGGACAGCCCTGCGCGTGGCCTTGAGCTTGAGCACATTGTAGTAGTAGTCTATGAGGTCGTGCACACTCCTGCTGGGCACGTAGTCGCTCTGTATGGCATGGAAGTCTCGCCCGTACGCGCGCATGCCAGCGCAGAGGGCCTCCTCCTCTTCTTCGGTCCAGCTACCCCCAATGCAGGATCCCATGGTCTCTAATCCTAGTGAGATGGCTGCCAGGCTGCCCACAGCTGCGGATAGCTGCTGTTGGCTGCGGTCCACCCATACGGCCCTGCAACCACCCAATGCTGCGTTAAACACGGTAACTCATGCGGCAGGGGCATGACCTGTGAGCATCGCCGCCCGACCCGTGGCGGAGCAGTTGCAAGTCTTGCACCCACCATGTAAAGCATAGACAGGCACAGGCAGGTGCCTCCCCATGACGTTCCCCAAGCACTATGCCAGAGGCCTCACCTCTCTGCCTCACTGGCTATTGCCATCCTTGCCAGCTCATCCAGTGGTGCTGCCGGCAGGTTCGGGTTGTGAGGCTTCATGATGAGCTGATCCAGCCAGCGTGACTCCTCAGGGGTGGGTGCAGCTGGCCTAGGCTGCAAGGTGGGCAGCTGGGCCTGGAACTCGCTGCCCATGCGTGTCGCCGTCTGATCCTCAGGATCCGCTGTGTGCACCACCCGCAGCCGCCTGCATGTCCAAGACATTCCTCATGGGCTTTAGTTGCCAGTAGTGCAGCTGCAACCTACGCTTGGTCTATGAACAGTTGTGACAGTATCTGTTCAGGTGAAAGTGTCAGTCAGCCGGTGTTTTCTGGGTCTAACTCGTAAGCTGCTGTTGAGGAGCAGACATGCTTGCCTAGCAGTTTGCTCCTTTGTTGTCGTGGGGAGGTACACTTGAGGGGCTTGGCGTGTACGACTGCTGCGCCGAGCTCCTTCCGGCCCAGATGGGTGCAGCTTGCGACCATCCCTGCAACCAAAACTAGTTCGTAGCCTCCTGGTGACCACTTTCAAGCGAGCTCGGTACAAGACAATCAGATTAAGCAGATCTTCTGCTGCACAGGTGGGGTTGGTGCTGACGCTCCTTCTTGATGGAAGTGATGGCTTGAAAGGCTAAAATAGGGAGAACTGAGGTTCAACTAGCAATATGATAGCAACTGTCCTTACCCACCTGGCATACATTGCACGCTGCAATCGGCTCTGGTACAACCGCTGTTCTGCCGCCACTGCCTGCTGCAGAGGCCCACTGTAAGTAGGGAGCTGCCCAGCGATGCGTGCCATATGCTTGGCATACTCGAGGCTGGCACGCACGGGATCGTCTGAGAAGCCCTGCAACAGCTACAAGCAGAAGCATGAATGGGGTTCATTTCTATAAACAACTAAGAAGCAGCACTACACAACCCCAACAATTGCAAGCCGCAATCAACACAGTTTCCAAACTGTCAGCTGACTGTCACATACATCCACAACCTCAACGAACAGAGTCAGGTTGTCTTACCTCGGTTCCTAGGCGTCCGGCTGGCACCTGCTGGCAGCGTGGTGGCACACCCACCACAACCACAGGCGGCGGCTGCGCTGCTGCAAACTTGAGGGCATCCACGTAGGTGATGCCCCCATAAACCTCAAGGCCAGGGTGCCACACTCCAGCTGTCGCTTGAGGTTGTGGTGCTCGTGCAGCAGATGCACGGCCTGGTTGCTGCGCTGTGGGCTCGGGCGTGGCACGACGGGAGGGGCGGGAGAGCCGCTGCCTGCTTGCAGTTGGTCGTTCGCCCATGTCCTGCTTGCTGCTCTTGCCAACCCCTGACGTTGCAATGCCAACAGCCGCCCCTGCTGCCCTGCTAGCCTTAGCTGTAGGCGGGACCTGGGGCCTGGGCAGCACTTGCACCATGACCACTGCATCTGCAGCTGCTGCAGCCCGGCTCCGCTCCTCCTCCTCCAGCTGCTTGGCCAGGTGGGTGATGTTGGCCGGCGATGCTAACACCACCACCGGGGTGGCATGCATGGGCAGCATGACGGGGGCAACCAGCTTGTAGGGCAGCTGTGGTGCAGATCGCGCCTTAAAAGGCGGCACATGGCCAAGTTCGTGGTGGTGCTGGTGATGCTGCTGCTCCACCTGTTCACTTGCTAGCTGCCTGGCTTCCGTTGCTCTGCTCTTGGTGGCTGCAGCAGATGCCCGGGTGTGCTCTGCAAGGCCTAGGGGCTGCGGCTTGGAGCGCTTAGTCTTGGTGAAGGGCCTGAAGATTGCATCTGGTGGGATCATGTCATCACCCATGCTTGTCTGTTTTCGCTTACGCGCTGGTCGACCCCTGACATCAGTAGTAGCCTCTCCTGTCGGCTGTGCAGGTTCTGCTGCGGTGCCTGCTTGTTCGGCTATGGCGGAGGACCTGGGGTTCCCTGGCTGCGCTGTTGGGGCTATCATGGGCATCATGGACACTGTTGGAGCTGCAACTGCAAGGTTGCCCACTGCCGCTGCGGCCGGCTTGGACGGTAAGGCGGCCATGGGCGCAACCGCTGCGGTGATGGCAGCTGGGCGGGGGGGTGCACCTGGTGTGCGCCCAGCCTTTGCTGATTTACTAGCCGACTTGGGTGATGCCCCAGCGGCTATGGCGGCCGAAGCAGCGGCGGCTGCAGCACGCATTGCTACCCCACGCCGCTGTACTGCTCCCGCTGGACCGCCAGGTGCGTCGCTGTTGCTGTACGCATTAGGTGACAGTGCCGGGCTACCTGGCCACGTCAGTGCAGCCTTTTGCCGAACTCGCACCCCAGTTGCGACCACTACAGCAGACAATGGCTGCATAGGCATTAATGGCTGCACCAGCTTGTAGGGAACTGCTACAAAGTTGGCCGGCAGCGACTCTTCGAGGAAGCCCAGCACGCCCTCAACTTCAAGCTCGTTCGTGGCCTTGGACCGCATGGTGTGCACCTGCACAGCATGCAGCTGGCCTGTTTACAAGGGGCTGGCTGGTGGATGGCTTTGCAGACGGCGGAGGCTTGGAACTGCAGCTCCCTGCAGTGCACCCTTGACAAGAGCGGACTTCACCTCAGAAGCACCTGCACAGTAGAGACGCTGGGGCAGAACCGCTTCTTGCTAGTTAAAGGCCTTAAGGAGCAATGAAAGTTGAGGAAAGCCTTCACAACTGGTTATCAGCACCTGGTGGGCGATCTTGGCAGGCTTCAGGGCCAGGGCCGTAGCAGGCCTGGAGTGATCCAAGAGCGTTCAGCTGGCGTTAAGAGTCTCTTCTGAGAGATGTCCGGCACATGGCTCCAGGGATGGGCGACAAGAACGCACCAAAAGTCGTCAGCTTGCCTTTCGCAGTTCCCACTTGGAAACAACAGAAGCTCTCAATACTGAACGCCACAAGAGGTAGATTGATGGCGTCTGCAGCATGCAGTGGTGCCGCCCCAAGCCTGTAATGGGTCATCACCTCAGAATCCTAGGTCGCATGAGCTGCTGGGGCGGGAATGTGTCAGGAATCATGTCAGGACTAGTCATACTGCTCAGATGGGTTGGGCAAGCTGCCGTCTGTAGCCTCTTGCTAGTTGTTGCTGGTTTGTTTATTCATATGTGTTGTGTGCCGATTGCAGCTAATACAACATCACACCCTCAGGTTGACCATGTTCAGCGGCACTGGCAGCATCGTTCTAAGGCGGCTACAAAGTACAGGATTCACAGCACGAAGAGGTGGGAACACGGCTTAAGGGTGCTGCACACACCTGCTTTTGGTACAGCCCTTTGGACTCAACTCATGACTTCCTCCGTGTGTCAAGCTTGCTCGCAGCGTTCGCAAGTCTATCGAAGGACGCCGTCACAGGTCTTAACATGTTGAAAAAAGGCTCGGACCCGGCAATCAAGCCAGACACCGAGTACCCAGAGTGGCTGTGGGCCTTGGCGGAACCTGAAAAGACCCTCAGCGAGCTCCGGCGTGTGGAGGAGGATAGCCTGACGATGGGCGAGGTGAGTTGTATGATTGGCAAGCAGTGTCGCAAGTCCGTGCTCACAGCGGCGTGCGAGGAGTGGTAGCATGTGACTTCGTGAATGGCCTGGCTGTGGCTGCTACCAGTGGGCTGTTGAAACTGAGACAGAAGGCTAGTCCAGTGTATTTTTACCACTCAAATGTCCAGCAGCGCTTACCGGCATGGGCGTTTCTAGATGGTGGCAAATAGGGCCATGGCATAGCTGAGCGAGTCGGGGCTGACAGAGAGGGAGTGGACTGTGGCATGTAGTGTGCATACTGTACGAGATAGACCACGAAACGATAAACACTAGTGTGATTGTGTGTGAGGAGGGGGATATACAGCTGTGAAATATCACCCCGATTGAGAGGCATGCTACGGGGGCTTCTAATTTTTTGGTGCATGGTGACAGGTCGTATGGAAAACGGGGATCCTGACAAGCGGCGTGTGTAGGGTGTACTTAACTCATACTTTACTGCATACGCCTGTCACTCCCAGCAGTATATCAGCTCAGCTCATTGCTGTTCTGTCTCCTTATTGAACCACATGCTACCCGCCATGTGCATTGCATTTTCTGATGTGTGGATCCTGGGACGCTGGTATTCGAGGGGAGTCATAAGTTCTTGCAAAGGCTGCGCACTCAGCATATAGCGGGACTCACCAGAGGTGGTGCAAAGATGTGTGAGGTAGGAAGAGTTGGTTGTTTCCAGGTCCGAGCCCTGCCCTTAGGATCACAATAATTGAAGCTTCCAGCTAACCGGGCTGGTGCAGAGGCACACAATCCTCCTTGCCCACCTTTGCATGTTGCCTCCCTTGCTGCAGATTAAACGGTATATCAAGCTGGAGAATAGGGACAATATACGAAAACTAAACCACGACAAGGCCAAGTAGAAGTGCTGCAGCCTGCGGAGCTATGCAGACGGTTCGCGACTAGACTAGCTCATTGCTTACTCTGGGGCCTTGTACTTCCTAACTAGAAAATGAAATCACAGCCCAATCGTTAGCTATCAAACTAGTGGGCCGCTCTATGCGCACAAACGTAAACAGCCACCTGCCTTTGTTCAGGGCGAGTCAGGTCAGCCATGCTTTTCAAGGCTGCCCTTGGTAATAAGCCCATGCTGGTTTACCTCTAGATAGTGTGCCGTGGTGGTCGCCTCACTGCCGTTGTTGTACAAGCAGCTGTTTGTTATGACTTTTCGAAGTCAGGGAAGCCTGTAGATCACAAAAGACAAAGAGATGGTCTCAAAACAAGGGCAATAGCAGTGATTCACGCATACGTTATGTTTCTCGGTAACCCAGCCCGGTCCTGCTCCACACAGCCAACAGCAGACATCACCCAGGTTGCCCCCACTAGTCCCTGACATTGCACACAATGTATGCAGGGCACATCAAGGGCACACAACCACTACTCACACTCAGCAAAGCTATTCTTTGGGTGTTTATTTTCCGAATGCTCTTTAAGCTTGGCTTCCTGCATTCATTGTGGCAACAGCACTCAAGGCAAGCATACGTGCCAGGGCCAACACACGCATCGCATGGATCAACTGCCCCATGCTTGCTTGCTATACAAAAACGTCTCATCAAGGGAACATGCAAGCTAGCATACAACAGTTCAGTTGCCCCTCCTCTCCCAGTGGCCTTAGCTTTTCTCTGGGAGAGAACTACTGGATCAGCACTCAGGCAAGACTCAGGCACATTCTGCATCCAGCCCTGTCAGTCCAGCTTAACTCACTCCCTGTTCGCACTACCTGCCACTCATGCTAACACAACAGCCAAGGTAGGTCCCAAGCCTAGCTTGCATCGAGCACTAACAACTCACAACTTACCCTCTGCTCATCTGCTATACCACCTTTCCCAGAGCCATGGTTTTTGATTGGCTGAGGCACTTTGAGCGACACCCAGCCCATCCTTCCCACAAAGCCCCTCAGCCCGACATTTATTCAGTACAGGTGGCACTGTTTGCCACCTTGACCAAGAGCGCCTAGCATCCTGTGCACAGCTCCTTACCGTGCTTGTGCACATGAAGTTTGATCGGCAAATGTTGCACTGCACACAGATGTAAGCCAGGCTGTCAGCTCATTCGCTTAACCAGGGGAGGTTGCAAGCGAGGCGTGCTTACTGCCGTCCAAGCTGTGCAGTACAAAGCACCCTGGACACCTAAAGTACATAAGCGCAGGCCGTTAAGTTCACAACCAATTCCGCCCACTTAGTGGACTCACCACAATGCTCATAGCCTTGGCGTTGTTTTTTAGCTGGCTCACTGCAAAGGCAAGCAATAGAGCCCAAGTTAACAGCCGGCTGGCGCGGCAGTGTGCCCAACTACGCCCCACACTTGCCTCCTCCCTTGTTAGCCGCCTCCTTGGCCTGCTTCCTGGCTCTAGCCGTGGCAGCCTTCTGGCCGTTGCCTCCTGCGCCCAGTGAGCCAGGGAGGGCAACTTCAAGGCTCTGGTGCCAAGCTAGGCAGGGCACCAAGTGCGTGGGCCGCAGCTCTGCATGCTTACCGCCCATGATGCGCTCCTCTCAAAGCCTACGCAAGCTCAGCAAGCTTATAAACTGCAGCAGGCCAGCCGGCACTTTTTTCCTAGCCAGCGATCAACACTGCAGCGCGTGACTAAACAGAATGTATGCAGTCTGTTGTGCGCAGCTATAGTCTTTGTGCAGGCAACGAGCCACCTTGAAGGCGCGGCCCTCACACCTTCCCGCCAATAAAACAAACCGAAAGAGCCGTCCCTAGTTAGAAGTAAGACTTATAACGAGCTTCATGATCTGCTTGGGTGCTGCTGGCAGAGGCAGTGCCTCTCAGCACTGTAGGAGCAAGGTTGTTGTAAACTTGCACCATGGGGTTCCTTCACGGCTTTACTGGACAGGACGTGCCTGTGCAGCCCTGAAAGAAGACTTCTCTGTCAACCAAGAGCAGATAGGGAATACGACCCCAGTCCTACCACTGGATCATGGGGCTGCCTCCCTGCAAGGCCCTAGGGAGACCATGGAGGACTTCTTGGTGGTCCAGCAGCTGCTTGATAAGGGCTTTTATGCAGGTCAGGCAGGGCAGAGGGAGTTCTTCTTCTGCTTGCCATGAGTGGGGTGGTAAGGGAGGTGTGCAAGTCGGGAGGCAGGAGAGAGGGAGCGCAAGCTCGCAGACACCTAGGCAGCTGTGGCAGCGAGGTCTTGGCCGAGCAGGGCTGTCCGGTGATTTGCAGCAGGCTGGAGGGGGGGGTTGGAAGGAGTTTGTGCTTCATGATCCTGTTTGCAAGGAGCATTCGCAGTGCCGAACGGGCTGGCCTTGACTGTAGAGAGAGGGGCATGGGCGTGCTCTTACTCGAGCCATTAACATGTCTCCGCTTTCGTTCTCTATGGGGTGTGCTGTGTTGCCATCGGGCCTGTGCCACAGATGTGTTGGTGTGCGCTGTCTGTTGACTCATCGAAGAGGGTGTCTGCTGCAGCTGTGTATGATGGCCACAACGGCGATTCCGCAGCCAAGTACCTAACGGAGCACCTACACAAAGTCCTTGAGGACTCTGTTGGAGGCAATGGTACGCCTGCTGATGGGTTGTGGTGCGAGCTGAAGCCATAAGGTACCCCAATTCTTTGATAGAGTGTGGTCTTTAGTGGTCACATTGAGCCGCCACTGAGCCTGTGGCCAGTTTTGTTGCAGGGGCCATCGCTTCCTCAGAGCTGCAAGGCATGCTGGCTGACACTTTCTTGAAAGCAGATGCCCAGCTATTGGCCTGGCTGCGAGGTAAGAGGCTGCTGCTATGCTTTTCTCTATTTGCGGCTGGCTCGGATAGCGTTGGTGCTTGGCCTGCCATGGCGCAGCCCCTTGTCATGTAAGGCATGTGCACTGCCACAAGGGCCCTGGCCTGCAATTTCTGCAGAGCAAGCCGCAGCAGAGGATGCCAACAGCGGCAGCTGCGCTACAGCTGCAGTGCTTGCTGGCAAGACATTGGTGGTGGCCAATGTGGGCGACAGCCGGGCAGTGCTCTGTCGTGGGGGGCAGGCTGAAGTCCTAACCACACAGCACCGGGTGCACGGGCAGGAAGATGTCGTCAAGTCGGAGACGCAACGTGTGGAGCAGGTGCCGAGCCTGGTCAGCTGCGTCCTGCAGGCCCTACGGCGCAGAGGCTGCTTGGTCTGTCTTGGCTCTTGGCTGTTTTGAGTCTCCTTTGTTTCGGCATTGGTGCAACGCGAGATGCTGCTGTGTTGCAGGTGGGAGGCTGGGTTGACGACGGCAGGGTGTGTGGGGTGCTGGCAGTGAGCCGGGCCTTTGGTGACCCGGAGTTCAAGGGGCCAGGGCTGGACCAGCTGCTACAGCGGGGCGTACAAGATGGGCTCTGGGACAGAGAGTTCGCCAGCAGCAGGTGACTGTGCTGCTGTTAGTAATGTTCTGTATGTGTGCTGTGTGTGTGCTGTATGTGACTTCCCTACAAGCACAGCCACTGCTATCGTTCTAGCCAGCAGCGGGTTTAGGCTAGGATACCCTCCTGAGTGGGCATGGTTGCAGTTGAGGAGGCGCCGGGCGCAGTGTGCAAACAGATAGCACCGTGGCTTGCATTGCCAAGGGGACAAAACCCCTGCGTCAGCATGGGCGCTGCCCAACGTACAGTAAACTTCCGCGTATGGCGTTGCAAGCCAGGTGGTTTTGGCGTGCTTCACCCAGCTGGCTGACATGCTCCAGGGGGGACCTGACCATGCAGGCAGCTCACTGGCGACCCTGTCATTGTGGAGCCTGACCTGGCAGCAGTGACCCTAGAGGATGAGGATGAGTTCCTGGTGCTAGCCACCGACGGGCTGTGGGATGTGATGGACAGCCAAGACGTGGTCAGCCTGGCTCGCACCAGCCTGCGGAAGGGCCAGACAGCTCAGGTGGGTTTGTACCCTGTCCGGAGCGCTGCAGCCGCGAGGCACGTGCCTGCGCAGACAGGCTAACACCTGCTTTGGTAGCTCGCTGCCTTAGAACCAGGGTGCAGCCTGTATCAAAAGGAGGTCTCCGGGTGCTAGAGGGCTAACCGAGGACCCCAAGCAAGTCAATGTCATGCTGGGCAGACACAGGGCTGGGCAAGGCCCAGAGTAGGTTCCCTGCAGCAGTCACCAGCAGGCTCCATGCATATGCTCCCTACACCACACCTGGCTGGTATCTTATCTTATCCTTATTTAGGAAGTGCAGGAAGTGGCCGACAAGCTTGCCCAAGTGGCTCTTAAGCGCTACACAGCCGACAATGTGGCGGTGGTGGTTGTCAAGCTCAAGGAGCTTGGGGCAGAGCAGCAGGGTTCCAGGAGCAGCAGCAGTGGGGCCAGCAAGGGGGGTTTGTTTGGCCTCTTCCGGTGACGGCCACCGATGGCTGCATGCCTGATTTTTTTTGTGATACTACTGTCTGAGAAGATCATGGATGGCATTTGTGCTACCGGTGTGCTGGTGTGAGGGTGACCCGCTGCGAATTGCCTCAGTATGGCTGTCCGTAGCAGCACTGTGGACCGTATGAGAATAATGCAATGTATGCCCCAAGTCTTTCCAATGTCCCCGTCTATTTTTTCTGTATTTGATCATTATACGCAATGTCAGCAGATTTTGGGTGGCGGGAGCGGCATGCTGAGTTTTTATATACATAGGTGCGATGTATGGTTAATTGCTGCCTTGGTGGGGTAGAGGTATGGCAGGTCAAGTGGAGCCCTGTTGAAGGCAGCTGTATATGTCACTCGCATAGACTTTGGAGTAACAAGGGAGTCTTTGTGGGTGTGTAGGGTCACCAGGTTACAGTGGGCCAAAATGCCACCATAAGCCACCACTGTCAGAAATCTCCACTTCATCTGGGCACCTTGGCAACTGGGTCATCAGCTGCAAACAAGCCTTGCAGGTTGGTTTGCAGAAGCTGTACACCCGGCATTCTGCAAGGCGTGCCACCGGCCCATTTGGCATTGTCTATTGCGAAGCTCAGTTGCTTGGTTTGCTGTGGGGCCACTGGTAGATGTGCACATGGCACGTGCCTCCTGCCACCCGATGCCACCAAAATGCCGCATCCTGTCACTTGACCTTTCCATCTTCAAATGCACTGACCTTGCATTGCAAACCCCTTGGGGTTTGGGCAGGTGCCATGTGTTTGCCATGTCACCCTCAGGCAGGCCTTGGGGTGTGCAGCCTCTGCAAATCTGCCCATCCTGACTGCTTATAGATTGCTTATTGACGCAGCTGGCACCCGCCACCCTGCTGTCTGACCCCTTCCTGTCACTTGCATTACTTGCATTTCCATCTTAAATCTGCTCCAGTATGGCTCATGGCGGCGATGCGGTACGTGCGCAGTACCGCTGCTGTGGCACTGTGGTCCTGCTAGCAAGCACGGGTTGGCCATTTAAGCATAGCTCTCGCCAGGCACACCTGGGTAGCTTAAAGTACTGCTACTTTTTTATCGTCACTGGCTGGCTCTCACATCGGCCCTCATGGCCCCCCTATATTCCGCCTGTTCTCAGTTGCATCAAGCTTACTCCCCTCTGAGTTCTAGGAAGCTCAACCACTTGCCGGGCAGCCAGACTAGGAGCGTGCCCTTCGTTAGGCAGACACGGACCTTCAGCAAATTCCAAGCACAGGTGGTTCGGGCTGTGTCAGAGGAGGTGGTGGCGACCGATCACACCAGCATGACTGGTAACGGCGCCAGCTCCAACGGGGCGGCCTCCTTCGACCAGGAGGAGCGCTTGACGCCCGCCACCAGGGCCGTGCACGGCGGTGAACGGGCTGGCAGGCCAAGGGTTTCAGGCAAGTTGTGGGATAGACAGTGCAGAGTGTATGAGAACAGGTCAGCTAGCTGGTGTGCTGTTGGTGCACTTGGTGACTGCAACGTAGCAGGGATACCCTCAACACTGTGCAACTTGGTTGATGTGCAGACTCACTGACTACGCCTATCGTCCAGACCTCCACCTACACCTTCAGAAATACTCAGGAGCTGATAGACTACCAGGAGGGCAACTACGGCAGCTGTGAGTAATGGTGCTGTGACTTGTCTCGCCTTGGCTGGCGGGAGCTGCTGGGCATGGGCTGCTCTGTCACAACAGCCATCCACGTGCCCCGTCCTGCATAGTGCTAAGCCACCCTGGTGCCCCTGCAAGCCCCACTCACTAGCTCACCGGATTGACTGGGTGAGGGGCTTCTGCTGCAGACGAGTATGGCCGCTATGGCAACCCCACCACCCGCGCCTGCGAGGAGAAAATCCGCAGCCTGGAGGGAGCTGAGGTGCGCATGATACAAAGAACCACTTACGCAGGCAGGACAGCTCGGCCAGGGGACGGCTGGAATGTGCAGGCTAGTTCGCAGCCTGCGTGAGGGTTGCAAGAGGCTGGGGTGGACTGTTGGCCCCCATGAGCAGTTGGGGTCCCCAGGGAGAGACCGGGAGGATGCAGCATGCGCCGGTGGCAGCAGTGAAGGCAGAGGCTGCCTCATCGCATGGCTGCATGTCATCATTGAGCCAACCGCACCCACGCCCGTTCGCTGGCAGGAGCGCGTCCACGATGATGCCTTGTGCGCTCCCGCTCCCTCCCTCTCTGCCCGCAGGACTGCCTGGTGTCGTCGTCCGGCATGAACACCGCGACCACCATGCTGCTGGCGCTGGTCCCCGCCGGTGGCCACCTGGTGACCACCACCGACTGCTACCGCCGCACGCGGCAGTTCATACAGACGGTACTGCCCAAGATGGGCATCTCAGCCACCGTCATCAACCCAGCAGACCTGGATGCCTTGGAGCGGGCGCTGGATGAGCACCCGGTGTCGCTGTACTTCTCCGAGTCCCCCACCAACCCCTACTTGCGCTGCGTGGACATCCCCCGCATCGCGCAGCTGTGCCAGGCCAAGGGCTGCATCGTGGCGGTGGACTCCACATTTGCCACGCCCATCAACTCGCAGCCGCTCAAGCTGGGCGCGGACCTGGTCATCCACTCGGCCACCAAGTATCTGGCGGGGCACAATGACGTGCTGGCAGGGGCCATTGCGGGTGCGTGGAGACTTGGCAGTCTGTACTTTCCCTAGACAGTTGTTGTGGGGCTGTGGGCGGTGCGCTAGGCTCGGCTGGGCTGGCAGCTACTTTTTGGCCAGGTGCCATTTCTCTTGGTGGGTGGTGACAGGGGACGGGGAGGTCATGGTGGCTGCGGCTGCTAGCCCCCTCGCTGGTGGCTGAGGTTTGCTACCAGTGACAGGTTGAGACCGGTGGAGAGGAAGTGTTGAACTAGGTGCAGGGCAATCTATCGAACCCCTTCCTTTGCCGGCGTTCTGCTTTGATCACGTGCCTCCTGTTCGTAGGAGACAATGGGCCGGTGGCTCGGATCCTCTGGGCTCAGCTGCTGTGATTCCCCCTGTGCAGGCAAGGCTGAGCTGGTTGCCGCTGTGCGCGCCATGCACAACGTGCTGGGCGGCACCATCGACCCGCACGCCTCCTACCTGCTGCTGCGCGGCATGAAGACCCTGGACCTGCGCGTGCAGCGGCACAACTCCACCGCCATGCTCATCGCACGGCGGCTGGAGGCCCACCCCAAGATTGCGCGGGTGCACTACCCCGGCTTGGAGTCGCACCCCGACCACGCCATAGCGGTGGCGCAGATGACTGGCTTTGGTGGCGTGATCAGCTTTGAGGTGGATGGCGACTTGTGGCGCACCGCCAAGTTGATAGACAGCGTGCGGCTGCCCTACATCGCGCCGTCGCTGGGGGGTGTGGAGTCGCTTATAGAGCAGCCCACGGTGGTGTCGTACTGGGACCAGGGCCCGGAGCAGCGCGCAAAGCTGGGCATCAAGGACTCGCTGGTGCGCTTCAGCTGCGGGGTGGAGGCTGCTGAGGACATCTGGGCGGACCTGGCTCAGGCCCTTGACAAGATCTAGAAAAACGGGTTGGTGCGTGAGGGTTGGCAGGCACGAAAGGCACGCCCTAAGTACTAGCTACTGGGGTGCCACGCTGCTAACCTGTGGAGTGCGTGGGCGGTCTGTGTAGGAAGTCATATGGTTGGCAGTCTCTTCGGCCTAGAACCCTGCTGCCTGGCCCTTGAAAGCTGGGGGAAAGGCGGTGTGAAGGGTTGAGTGCCGGCAAGGTCCTTAGATTTGGGTGGACTTGTGTTCCATGCCCTGGAAGTGGGCTGGGGCTAGCTGGTGTTTAGGGTCGAATTGAGCGGGTGAGAGAGTGGAGTTTCAAAGCTGACGGCGGCGTGTATCTGACCCTCCATGTTAGCACTGTACGGCTAGGGTCTCTGTCTGTCTGTTATTCAAGGCTCCTGCTGCCGCCTGCGTCCGGCAGTGTGTTTTCTTTTGCTGGCTCTGCCATTTTGTCTTCAAACCAAATGCCTCAACGTGAACTGGATTTATGCATGCCCTGGCACCCGTATTGTGTGATCTCTACTTGCCATCTTCATTGGCTGCAATCTGGGAGGCGCGTCCTGTGGTTGCTCATGTTTCAGTACCTCCCCAAAGTATTCCTGTCGAATGAGGAGGCCTTGCAACTAGCACAATGCAGGCAACTAAGGCATGCAGGTGCTGGCAGTAGTTGTCGTTCTTAGATAAATTCCAAGTGCACCAGCATTGCACGCTAAACCTCACGCATGTGCAGGAGAGATGCTTGGTCAGACTGAGGGCTATCCTGGTTTCCCTTAGGCCATCCAGCCTGGCATGCCGTGGCAGGGAGCTGGCGCCTAATTGAGTCATCGCGCAAAAGGAAGGGGGTGCAACATGAGGCCTTGCAGAGGTTGATCCTTTGAGGAATAGATGCTAACGCTTCACATGAAGGTCTGCGCAACTGCTTTCTGACGACCAACAGGATGTCCAACATGGCTGGCCAACCTGTGCAGCTATCCGAGGAGGAGAAGCTGTTTAACATAGGCAAGTTTCTACTGGGACCACCTGCGGAGCTGTGGGCTGCCGATCGTTGTACCTTAAGCATCACCTGCAGTGTGGTGCAGGGAGTGCAGAGGACATAAAAAGGGTGGCAGAAGAGCATCGCTCACACTTCGTATCAGCTGGCATGGAAGATGAGGGTAAGTGACAGGAGATAACTACCAGCCAAGCAGGGGCCGCTGGTAGTTGTATAACCCCAGTGGCTGGTCTGCTTGTCCGGTTGCGCCTCCACCTGCCTCGAACGCAGGTTCCCCTGCGAGGCACAGCAGCCGCCTCGCCGTTCCAGCACCCAGCCCCAGCACAGGGTATGTTGGTTGCAGTGCTCTTCTATGTGCCCTGCAGACGAGACGAAGCTGGTGCTGCACGCCCCAGCACCAGCAGCACAGCAGGATAAGGAAGCGCAGCAAGCGGGAGGCGCCCTCTCCCCACAAACCACAGGTCTGTGCTGGCGCACTCTTACCATGCATGCCCCTTGAATTTCTTGCCTATGAGGGTAAGTAGCCCTTGAAGCTCCAAACGAAAAGATGGTGCCACCTGACCAAGGACATCCACAAGCATGCGATGTCATGCAGGCACGGACCCCTTTGGAGGCGTGAGACCACAGCATCAGGCCTTGGGCAGCGACCCAAACCAGGCAGCAGCAGTAGTTGACGATGATGGGGACATTGATGTGCTGGAGGGGCAGGCGGCCACAGAGTATGCCTTTGCTTCTGAAGAAATGGATGCCAGCTGACCGACACTTCGAAGCCCTCTACAATGTTGTGGGCGATTAAAGTCGTCCGTTATACATGAGCTGCTGGGGGCGGGAAATGTGTCAGGACTAGGGTCATATTTGCTCATGTGTGTCGAATCTGTATCAATTTACATAAGTCTAGCACTTACAATTTACAGCAATACCTGATGCTAACCACATGCCCAGCAATACCTGAAGCAAACCACATGCCCATGGCACAAGAGCGCCCACCTTCTGGCCACGCTTGCTATGTTGAGAAAGCCACAAATACTAAACATCCAATCACGCAGCATAATCCCTCGCCCACTCCAGTGTCACGACTTGCGTGTCACGACATGTGTGAAAAAATAGCTTGATAGGAAAACAATCCCTGTGCTGTCCCTATAGTTAACTGTCCCCAATGCAACAATGGCTCTACATGCAAACTGCACCTAGGAGCAATGAAATGAAGCAGGCATGCAATCTGCATCTAGGAGCAATGAAATGAAGCAGGCTAACTGCAGTGAGACACTAGGCACATACTACTCCGCCAACTACAGCGGGCATCAACCAAACCAGGAGGATGACATGAGAAACAGGGCCAAAACTCATTTGTTGTTACAGCAAGTTCAGATGTAGACAAGGGCGCAGGGCTTGGTGTCTACTCAACCACAGCTTGAATAAAAGAGTGATGCCTTGGCTGCAACCCAAGCAAAACACCAGGTATAATAAAGGAGGCGTGTGGAGTTGGGTGAAAGTCGTGAGGAGCAACCGCATGCTCAGCTTCGGGCGAGGTAAGAATGAAAGGGTTCCCAGGGTTGGCGTGGGCTTGTAAGACGGCAGCAGCTTTCAGATCAACTCACAAAACGACATGCCAGAGAAGGCGTAGCATGAGTCAACGAAACACATCGAAGGGAAGAGTGTTACTACAGTACCGGCACACAGCTTGCTTTGCAAGCTGGCACGTCCCCCACTCTCTACCTACAGGGGACCTTACCCGGGCCCAACCCCCAATGCCGCTCAATACCTGTCCATCGCACCACTGTCATGGCTTAAGTGCCCCCTACCTCCATCCTTTCGCCAAGCTCCCACCCTTGTCAGTCCTCCAGGTATCCCAGGGCGACACGGTACAAATCCCATCCCTGCTCTCCGAGGCCTGAAAGCCCCCCTGGCGGCCACTCCTGCTCTCTGCTGTCCACCTGTGGGCGCTTTCCTACGGCCGACTTCTCCTCTCCTGCCAGGGTCGCAGCCTCGGGCAGCAGCGCTAGTGAGGGTGCCGAGTGGGAGGTCTGCAGGGCAGTTGGTGGCCTTGGCTGCTGGACAGTCACCCTCAGAGGCTGCAGGGAGGCAAGCTTGCTGGCGGGCGGCTGGGTGGTGGTCCGCCCCAGCTGGGGA
This sequence comes from Parachlorella kessleri, assembly GCA_001598975.1. NCBI lineage: Eukaryota > Viridiplantae > Chlorophyta > Trebouxiophyceae > Chlorellales > Chlorellaceae > Parachlorella > Parachlorella kessleri. Next base: position 11,872 of record BBXU01001231.1, on the reverse strand, counting down.
ACAAAGGAGCGGCCTTCGTTGGGCAGCGCTGTGACTGTCGGTGGGGTGGCCTGTTCTACACACAATGCTGCTTGCTGCAGCTGGTGCTGCTCGTCTGCAACTGCCCCCAAGCTGCCTTGCGAACTCCCAGGCGCCAACTGCATGGACCCAGAAGGGCTTGCCTCCACAGCTAGCCCGCTCGGCTGCTGCCCAGAGTTCGCACCTGCATTGGCAGCTGTGGCAGTGTGGCCGCTGTCAGCATCTGCGCCTGATGCGGGCACGGGGCTGAAGGTCAGAGGCGCATGGCTGAACAGCTGAAAGGGGCTGCTGGGCGGGATACTGTCTAGGGCTGGGGTGGTGGGGCCAAACGCAGGCGAGCGGCCAGTGGGTGAGTGCGCCTGCCCACCCCCAGGGGGCACCTCCGCAGCCCTCAGCCCCTGCAGCGGGGGCAGCACCATCGAGCCAGCCCCACAGGCCGCAAAGCTGCCTAGAGGGGCAGGCTGCGGTCCTCCAGTGCGTAGGTAGGGCGTCAGGGGCAGCAGTGTCCCTGGCGGCAGGGCCCTGATGTGGGACTGTGGGGGAGTGGTTGGTGGTGTGGGAGCCGGGGCAGGGAACGACTGCAGCAGCTTCACTATCTCCGCGGCGCTGGGGCGCTCGGCTGGGTCGAGGGCCATGCACCTGGCTTGCAGGGCCGCTACGGCTGGCGGGCATTGCTCTGGGACCAGGAGGTCGGGCATGAGACCACGCCGCGCCTCCTCGCCTGCACCACCAGGGGACGCGAGAGCGGCTTATGTCCTGTGCATAGCCTACGTGCAGCCTGCCATGCTACACTCCAGATTCCACTGCGCTAAATGTATGCAATGCAGAGGCTGACAATGGCTGCAGCCACCATGCGACTTGGAAGCCCCAGCAATGGCTTAAGAGGGGGCCAGCACAACCGCACCGGTGATGATTTCTGCCAGGATGACGCCAAAGGAGTAGATGTCTGCCTTCTCGCAGACCCGGCCGCCCATCAGAATCTCGGGGGCACAGAAGTCAAACGTCCCTATGCGCCCCTCCGGCAGGCTGCTGAGCTGGTTGTTGCGCCGCAGCCTGCAGGCGTAGAAGGCAGAGGGATGTGTCAGGTGGCAGAGGTTTCGCAGAGCATGCACCAAGTAATACTTGAGGTTGGGCAGGCACCCACCGGCTGCCAACACCAGCAGCCCATGTGGAGCTTGTGGTGCCAGCACAGGCTGCGTATACAACAAAAGAAGCCGTCAGAAGCTGTCAAACTATTACCTGGCTATGCGGGGTGGAAGAAGTGGTGTTCGTACATACATTGTTGAGCTAGTGTGTGATGCCAGAGGGAAATAATAACATTCTTAGCACATCAAGGCGCACCTCTTGCTAAAGCCAACATCTGCAATCTTGGCTGAGCCATCCTTGGAGAGCAATATATTCCTGCAGGAAATTAGGCCAAAGTGACTGCCCTCAAAGCCTAAGAAATGGTTCAGTCTACTACCAGTAGGTATGTCAGGTATCTGCCATGAAAGGACGGACCCAAGGCCTGGCATGCAGTTTGACAGGATGAACTGAGCGAGTGCTGCAAGCACCCATGCTCAACAGTGTGCCCTCCACAAGCCGCTCATGCACAGCACCCAGAGGGAGCTGGCGGGCGCATGCCCAGTCTGCATGGCCCCTCTTACGATTACATGACACGACACGACATAACCTGGCATGGTGTACTCACTGCGGCTTGAGGTCCAGGTGCACGATTCCACGGCTGTGGAGGTAGGTCAGCCCCGAGGCGACCTGCAGGGCGGTGCGGTGGCCGCGGTTGTGCCAGCCGTACAGGCGGCCGCCACGGCTGCTTCTGGCGGGCACCTGGAGCGCGTGGCTCAGGTCTCTGCCCATCAGCTCCATCAGCAGCAGCCCCTTGCTCTCTGCAGTGACAGGCAGGCGGGCAGGGAGGTTAGTAAGGCAGGCTCTGTTTATAGATTGATGGTAAGGTTGTCGAACCCTTGAAGCACTCCTTGATATAACAACATTTGTGTTCCTGCAGTTGCGCTTGAAGGGCAATCCATGCAGTGTGGCACAAGGCAAAGTCACGCTCCAGCGCCTTGCAGGTGGCCCAGCACCTGCGAGCCCTATATTAGCTAGCCATGCGCTGTTGGTATGCACAGGCTCTGACCTTACCTATCACCGATACCCCATAGAATTGGACCAGCACAGGGGACCTGAGCTGGCGCAGGAGGGCAGCCTCCTGCAAGAAAGCGCGGCGTTCCGTCAGCCAACTGAAGGGGCAGGCTTCAAACAGACCAGGCTGCTCTGACAATACATGGCAGCATGGGAGGTTTTGGCAAGTTGGGCAATGGCTATTACAGGACTAACCCTTACACAAGCATTTGTTGCAGTGCCTCCAGGTAGGCCGTAGGAAGGAAGACTGGTGTTGACAGCAAACTGCCCTGATGCATGCAGCTGCTTGCCTGTATGAAGTGTTTGGGGAGGCTTTGGTCCTTGCTGAAGTCAAAAACCTTGCAGGCACATACTGTGCCCTGGTCGCGCAGCGTCACTTGATAGACATTGCCACTGCACATCAGGGCGGCGCAGGAATGGGATACCTCGCTTGATAACGGGCCGTGGGCAGTCCTTGTGGACTGCAAGGCTGAGTGGCCTGCTCAGGCATGGGTGGCCGCCTGTCGCCAGGCACAGCAAAGCGGTGGGGTTTGAGGGCAAGTGCACACCTAGTAGGCAGCGCTTGACCCAACTGCACCGTCTGCTCAGCGCACCTGGCGCCACCCCCAAGCCTTATCAGCTGCCCATCTGGGCGGGTGCACCACTGGATCTGGCTGTATGGCACCACCAAGTCCTCCCACTGCAAAGAATAAAAAGGCCAAGGCAGGAGGGGTTCAGAGAGTTGCCAGAGAGTTGTTCAGGAAATCCTTGGGCTGCAATGCTTTCCCAGGAGCAGCAATTTCAGTGCTGTATCCAGAATACATCTTGCTAGAGAAGACTGCGTCAGCGAGCGTCCACAACCCAATTAGCACCCCAGGCTGCAAACTTGTTGTTAGATCATATAACAAGGCTTGCCTGCGGGTTGGGTATGCTCTCAAAGAGTTGGCTGGCCAGTAAGCGAGTCGGGGAGCTTGCGGGGGCGATGCTTGGTGGCGATGTTGGGGCCGCCAAGGCCGGGCAATCAGCAAATCCTTGGGCCTTCCCCTGCAGATTGCAGTAGTGTTCGGGTTTGTCTAGCATCCAACATATGAAGCGCTCTGACCAGGCAGAGGACAGGTCTTTGAGCATATGTGCTGTTACTTCACATCCCTGCCATTGGCGCTCAATCTGCTTCACAGCAGCCGCTGAGCAGCTCTCCCTTGCTATTGAACTGAGCGTGCCGAGCGCGGCCCTCCCTGCTCCCATCCCTGTCCTGTGCCGCCCACACGCCCAGCCTGCCAGCCCTACCCAAGTTCTCACCTGAGCTTTGCTGCTGGGCCTTCTGACCGTTAGCTGGGGCAAGTGGTTTCCTTCCGGTAGGTCGTCATGACGAGTGGTGCCCTTGCTGCTGGTACTGCTGTGCACGGATCCGTCCTGCCACTTGCAGGGTTGAGTGCGTCGAGGCGCACGCCAATGATTTGCCAGCCCAGCTGCTATGCCAAGGCAGGAGAGGCCGATTGCGCAGCTCACAGCTATACCTACAGAGTCAGGCAGAGTGAGACATTACAGAGCTGTAGTTGGTAGGCTGCAGGCTCCTGGTGCTATGTGGGGAGTACTTTGGTAAGGCGGTCACTCCTTAAAAAAATGTGGCATGGGCGCCGCAGTAAGAAGGGCGTGTGTTCACACAACCCACGACAGCTGCACTCAATTGCTATCAACCACTGCAAGAAGCGCATGGTCTAGCTGTAAACCCCTCACTAAGTTCCTGAAGAAAGCTGCCATGCACTCACTGTAGCAAGGCACGGATCTTCACAGTGGCTAGCAGCCCACCTGCAACCACCACACAGCCCAGCCCTGCCGCAGCTTCACTCTCCGCAGCTTGGCTGCTGCGACCGGCTGGCACTGCTGCTGCAGCAGACCCTGCCGCATCCAGCCGGTCCATCCGACCGACAAAGAATCCGGTGGCATCAAGGTAGCCCTTGGAAGGATCTAGGGGCTCCCCATCACCGCTGCCCATGAGGACGCCCAGCGGGCCGCTCAGGTTGCCGTGGCCGTATGGTCTGTAGTCAAATCCTTGGCAGGCGGGCATGCTATTGCAATTGGCGGCCACAGCCTGCATCCATAACAGCAGTGTCAAAGTGGCTCCGCATGTGGCAGCTTTGGTGCCTGCAAGGAGCTGTTTGTGTGGCTAGGACTGCTGTCATTGCTTCTGCATGCACGACGGCAGATCAGGCACGGCAGTGCAGGTCCCCTTAACCTTTGACAGGGCAAGAGCATCAGCGTGGCCGCCTGCTGACAATGTAGGCCAGTTTATGCCAGTTTGCACAACACACGCGCTGGCCAGATCTATATCGGCTGGTGGGCAGCCACGCTGCTTTCACCAGCAACCTTGTACCCTCACCTCCATGGTGCCAGTGAGCACACAGAGGCCGGGCACAGCCGACCCTGAGCAATGCATGCCGAAGTGTCTGGGCAAGGCCAGCGCCTGGAATACCTTGTAGCCGGCTGGTGCATCACTGGGGGCTGTGACGAGCAACTTCACACCTGCAGTAGCCACGGGACAATCATCAGCAGTGCCTAACCCTTCCCACAGCTGTGATTGGTGCTTTTGCTTGGTGCGACTTGTGCCAGCAGCCCTGACGGACGGCCTCTCTGTTACCAAGTAATCGTATTGAGCAGGCCAAAGTTGCGGTTGCCGCGCAATGGGTCAACTGTTGATTCACCACCATCCACACAGCACACAAAACCATGAGACAAACCTGCATCGCCCAGGCTGCTGCCACCGTTTGCCAGCTGGAACACTCCCATCCCAACGGCAGCGGCGCCTTGAAAGCGCAGCTCACAACCTCCGGCAGGAAGGAGTCGGGGAGAAAACCCTGGGTCTAATGGACAGCCCCCCTGTGCAGCATGCAAGCTAGTGCCACCTGTGAGTCAGCATGCATTTCTTCAGGAGAGGCCAGTGCTTCTGATATCAATCAATTGGTATGCCTGCATTACGGCTGGCTAGCACGCGCCAGGCACCGCAAAGCACAGCCCGTCTGCTGCATGCATCTTGTGGAGGCGCAGAGTGCACTCTACATGCAGCTTCCGGGCCGACCACCGCACCTGTGCGCAGTAGTTGAAACCAGAGCACCACTGTAGAGCCGAGCAGCTTGCTGCGCAATCTGCAAGGCTGTCTTGGAGGTTGGAGCTGCCATCCGCAAGCATGTCCCCAGCCAGGAGGGTGTTCCTCACCAGCGCGAAGGTATGATTGCCTGCGGCAGAAAGGCACGCATGAACATAGTGCCTCACCGGTCAGCAGCCTGGGCCATCCTGGCATGCGAACAGCCCACTACCTAGTAGAACGGTCCTCTCATCCCCCTTCCCACAAGTTCATGCGTGAGGGTTCATGGACCAGGCCCAAGTCACCTGCTGTTTGCAGCCTTGTGTTGGCCGAGTGGTGCACCACAGACCACCTTGTGTCCTCCTTGGGCTCCCACCCGCCTTTTACAGCGAGCACGACCTCAAGAATGACCAGGAAAACCCAGTTTCGAAGTCTGCAAGCGATAAAATGGTGGCCTGAGCAGCAATGTGTTGGCGGCAGCAGGGCTACTCGCATGAGGTCAAGGGCTGGCTTGAAAGGCGCTGCCTGAAGCTTGCCTTACGCGGTTGGTCATGCTCTTGAACACCTGGGGAAGCTGTGGGCCTTTTGTTGGGGAACCGTGGCGGTACTGGGCACGTAAAGTGGCGGCTAATAAATGGAGTGAGAGAAGCGCCGGGAATGCATAAATTAGAATTCTTCGAAGGCACAATGAAGCCTGAAGGAACAGTTGAGCTGGAGCTGGGGTGAACGTATTGTGGGCTTGGGGCACGTCTGCTTTGATGACAATTCACCCTACCGCTCCATGGGACTGCATGTATTGCACATGCTTGGATCAACTGCCATGTCAACTACCAAAGGCAGTACGGCTATAAAAAGCTTGCAGGAGAACATGTACTTAAGCGTTGAACAACCACACCTGGCTCTGAGCTTGTGGAGCAAACAATATCAGTGAAACCTCTTACATGAGCTGCTGTCATGAAGCTGTGAAGCCCACTTGGTCCTCATGCAGCAATCAGTGCAGGCCCCCAGCAAGGCCCTTGAGTACTCATGCACCCCTAGCCCTCTTAGCTGCCATTTTCTGCCGCAGCGAGAGCTTGCCAGAGGGTTGACCACCGTCCGGCTGGGTCGTAGGTATGCCCAACTCCTGCAAAATGCCACCGCCCCGCTGGGAGCTCACGCCGCTGGAGGCCTCCGCCTCGCTGGTCTGCCTCGGCCGGCCCTCAGCCAGCGACATGCCAGCCTGGCTGTCCGCACCTCGAGTATTTGCCTGGGCTTCTGATGGTCCACGCCTCCCCATCGGAGAAGCTGCGGTGGTGGGCAGCCCAGCCGCACCCCCTTGCGTTTCGCTGGCTGTCCCACCAAAGTCCTCCTCGGGACGTTGCCCCACAGAGTTGGCTGGGGGGTGGGCAGGCTGTGCCTGGGAAGCAAGTGCTGGCAGAGACGAGGCTGCCGGTGCACCTGCCAGAAGGTCCAGTAGGCTGAAGGAGTCCGTGGCTGCAGGTGCGGCAGCAGCACCGCCGCCCGCCGCCGCTTGCTGGGGTGCTGCGGGCGGGGCTGCAGCATAGGACGGCACAGCAGCCACCGGCGGAAGTGGCGCCGCAGTCGCTTGCAGAGGGGCGGTGGCTGTGGGTGCCGCGCCAAACATCATGTCAAACAAGCTCAAGCTATCTGACAGGGGCGTAGCTGCGGCGGGCGGCTGCGGCGGCAAAGGGGGCACCGCCTGTATAGAGAGGGCTTGCTGCTCTGCTTGATGCCCCTGTCCCTCGTCTGTCAGCAGAGACCCTGCACGGACTCCAGCAGGCACTTGTCTGTCCCCGCCTCCTCCGGCCGCTGCAGGGACACCTGCGCCCCCTGTCCCCTGCTGTGGTTGCAGCTCACCACCCCGTGCTTGGCTGGGTGCACCAGACACCTGACCTCCTTGCAGGCTGCTGCTCCTGCCAAGGGAGGTTGCCCTGGCTGGCACCCTACCCAGAGCTGCTGCTGCTGCTGCCGCTGCCGGCTGCTGCTGCTGCTGCTCAGCTTGCTGACTGGGAGCCGGCGCAGCACCGCCCATTTCAGCTGCTGAGCCATGCTGCGCAGCAAGAATGCGTGTACAGTCTGCCAGCAGGTCCTCATCAGAGGCATCAAGCATTTGCTGCCCTGTGACCGGCACCGCCTCCCCCGCGGCACTTTGCGCTGGAGCTGCCGCTGCTGCTGGCGCTGGCCTGGGGATTTTTGCCTGCCGCAACACCTTCCCTGGCTTGGTGCTGGGAGCCTTGGTGGCTTTTGTACGGTTGGCTGTGGCCTTGCTGGGCTGCTCCTGAGCTCTGGCAGGCTGCGTGGCCGTGGCTGCCTTGGCTGTTGCTGCTCCTTCAGCAGGCACCCCGCCTCCCCTACAGGGCAGCGAGTGAGCAAAACAGGCCGGGTCACCTGGCTCCCATCTGTGCAATTTGTGCATGAACAATGCTGGCCTGTCAACTGCACCAACCACGCCGAGAGTGACGACCCACAGCTGCCGCGCACAGAACAGCAGACCCAGCGCTCCACATGTGGCCGGGCCACCCTCTCACTTCCACCCACTTTTGAGGAGGCGGTCGCCTGACCATAAAAGCTGGCAGCTTGCGGACTTTTGCTGGCTGGACCGCCGCAGCTGCTGCTGGCCCTGCACCACCATCTCCGGCAGCCGGGGGTCCAGTAGCTGTGGAAGCTAAGGTGGCGCTGGGACCCGGCTGGCTGGGCTTGGTAGAGCCCCCTGCTGTTGCTGCTGCTGCTGCTGCCGCCTGGCCTGCCGCCATGCTACCTGCGCCACTATGCCTGCCTTCAGCTCCGTTCGTGCCAAGTTCAGCGAGTAGGCCATTCTTGAAGCCACATATGAGGATTCAGAAAGCTGGTCCAGCAAAGCAAATTGCAGCCTTATGCCTGCCCACAGTCATTATGGGCGGGGACTGACAGGATTGCTGCGCTGCTCCCCTGTCCATCCCCCTGGCACCACTAGGCTCGCAGCGAAACTGCCTCGTGTGGCTGGCTGTGGTTCCCACCTGTGTGCTGCCGCACCCGCCACAGCATGAGGGCCAGGCTGTGCTTGCACACTTTCTCCTTGTCTCTGGAGGGGCAGCTACACTTGAGCTCGGCCCAGTCACGCGGTGACTCGTGGCTCTGGAACTCCACCGCCACCTCGTACACCTCGCCGGCGCTGCCCATGCAGCGGGCCTTCAGGCTCCCATCCTCCAGTTCCTGCGCTTCAAGCAGCTTGCCTCCGCCAAGCAGCGCCCTGGCACTGCAAAGCATGGCAGCAGGAGGCCAGGTTGATCGCTCTCGCATCGTTCTTTCTTTCACACAGCGCCTGCGAACGTGCAACACAAGCTTTGGCGCTGCCAGACCGGCGAGCCAGGCTTTAGGCTCACTCTTCTACCCTCTTGGCAGCTGCCCTTGGCAGGTTGAGGGCATATGATGTGAAGTCTTGGATCCCCTTGTCGCTGTCGAAGTCAATAACCACGTCCGTGTCCTCCACCACCTGTGCACAAGGAGACTTAGCATGAGCTGCTCAAACGTTCCTAATGCACAGCCGAACTGTCAGCCAGTATAGCAGTCAGCTACCAATCATGACCTGCTGGTCATCCTCGTTCGCCCGAGGGGGCATGGCAGCTGCCAGTGTGGAGCCGTGTTTGACTCTCGAAGAGTTCAAGCTCTGGCTGGGGCCCCCTTGGGGCCGTGGGGGCCCTCCGCCACCTTGGTGCTATGCGTGCTACCTTGGACTGCGCCATGTCACAGCATTATATCTACCATCTTGCAGGAGGAATTGTACACTGGCAATGGCGGTCATTCCTCTTCTTCTTTGGTGATCGACGGCAGCAGGGGTGTGATGTGGTTGGTTAGCTGAGCTGGGTCTCCCAGGGCGGGCTCTGGAAAGGTAGCAAACACCTTTGACTTTATTCCTCCACAGCATTGTTCGATGCCAAATTCCACCTTGGTAGAAAGGCAAAGGCGTCAGGGTATGGTGTAAGTGAAAGCCAGCTAAGCCCCTGGGCTCTTCTGTACCCATTGATGATGGCAGTCAGTGGGCGTTGAAGGGTGGCAGGGGATACGAACAGAGGAGAGATACGGTTGGATTGGTAGGGTGAAGAGGATCATCGGACATAAAGCAATAAGCTGACGGGGCTGGCTGCAGGTTGTGCTCTGCGATCTTGCCTGAGGTCCTGAGCCAGTTAGCTATACCTCCCTCCTGCATCGCCAGGTCTACACAAAGATGCTCTGGACCAAGTGATAGTTGCGAGAGTGTTCAGTGTTGCGACATTCCGCACGAGATCCAACCTAGCTGTGCTTATAGCTCCGCTTGAGGCCCATTCCTAGTTTGGTGAATTCATACAGGGCAATGGCCACCAGTGGTAGCCTCATCAAAGCCTCCCGAATTGCTCCCCTCCATTTCTTGGGCAGTATCCCAATGATCTGAGAGCAACGTACGTGCCAGTCAAATGAAACACAATCAGATGTCAAACCAACAGGGCCAGCGAGTGCTTCAGACATGGACGCCCATGCCCCAACAAAAAGTAGCAATCCTTACTGATTGCGGCGTGAAGGCAGCACGCAGCCAACGCCACGAGAATCAAACAATGCTGGACAGAGAGAGCTATTGCATGTGGCATAGCAAGGTCGGCAACATGCAACGGATGCAGACTTCCTGCCACCCATGCCCAGTTGTGCCCCTAGGGTGAGCCCAACAAAGATTGCAAATGAAAGGTTCACGATATGCAATACTGACGCCGCAACAGCCAAAACGGCACCGTGGGCTGATTGTTGAAAGGCCGAGCCAACCAGCCCAGGTTCAAAAGACAGCGGCAGCAGCAGCCGCGCCCTTGACACCCCACCGGAACGCAAACACACAAATGGGTGCGAATGTCGCACTTGGCACATGCATGTATGGGCACCCTCGCTCAATCAGTACAAACCAGCCGAGAAGAAAAGACGCAGCAACCTGCCGTGCAGCACCTGCCTCCCCCGCATCGCTACAATAGGTGCTGCTCAAAGCAGCACGCCTCGATCAGTGCTGCCCATTCACTGTCCCAAGCCTGCTGCCCTGCCATATGTACTTTGCAGGAACGGCAAAACATTCACCAGTCCTGAGCGTCCTGACCTGGCTCTTATTCTTAAGCCACCCCCCCCTCCCCTTCAGCCAGCGACCCCACCCGAGGCTGGCGGACTCCCTTGTCACTGCTCCGGCCGGCTGACGGCCGCCTCCCCCGAGCCACCGCTCCCCTCCTTCGCTCCCTCCAGCACCTTCCCCACCCCCTGCCCCACTTCCTCCAACCCCCCCAGCAGCACCAGCCTGTCGCCGGCCGTCTGCCACGGCTCCAGCGACACCCCCAGGCCCTTGGTCAGGGTGCCCAGGGACAGCGCTGGCCGGCCGTCAGAGGGCCGCCCCATAGGGATCACCACCACGCGGTGGGCTCCCTCCAAGATCTCGTCCCCATCGCTGGTGTACAGACCCGCCAGCAGCTCCCCTGCACAGTGGCCGTGGCAGCTGGTGTCTGCTTGGATGACGTGACTGGCATGGGTTTGCAACTGTGCGCTTGCTTCTCAGCAGGGCTGGCGGTGCGACAAACGTCTCAGGGAGTCTCCTCAACCGCGGCATACACAGGCTATGCAGAGTCGGGCTCATGCGTCCGCCTGGGTGAAGCAAAATGCATCAGGTGCCTAATATTGTCTATGTGAGAATGGCAACTCCTATGGGTCCGCTGCAATCTGCAAAACAAACCCTGAGGTGGTCATGCATACATCCCACCCCCACCCAGCTCCACCCAGCGCCCACCTTGTGAGCCCTTGTCAACCTCCGGCGCCAGCGCCAGCACCGTGATGCGGCTGGAGTCAAGGCCCAGGCGGTGCGCCAGGAAGCGCAGGGCCAGGGCGCGGCTGGCGCGCACGGGGGTGATCTGCAGCACGCCCAGCGGGGTCCCGTCCTCCTGGGGCACCTGCACCACAGCCGAGGACGGCAGCAACAACTGCTAAGTGGGGGTGGCAAATATGGCACGACCTGTAGGGTTGAAGCGAGTAACCTGAGGCTAACACAACTGATGTGCATGTCTGCCGCCGGGGACGGCTGACCACCTGCGGCCGGGACCAGCCCAGCCCAGCACTCCGTTAGTCTGTGCACCAGAAGTTGCACAGCGTAACCAGGGCCATGGATGCAGCGGCATGCTACAACGGACGACCTACGAGCCACACAGCAGCCTGCGTGCGCCTTGCCACGCCTCCCAGGCACGCAGCCCACCACACACGCAGCAGCATCCCCGCCGTGCATGCGCACCAGCTGGAGGTTGTAGTTGGCACGGAAGCCGCGGGAGCGCAGACGGCGCTTGAGGCGGTCCACCACGCTGCGCAGGTACTGCGGGCTGCCCTGGTCGCGGCGGGGGCCCATGCCGGTGGCCAGAATCGCCTGCACACAGCCATAAGCGAACAGCCATAAGCGAGTGGAGAGCAGGGCTTGGGTGGGTGGGTGGGTGGGTCACCAGGCCTTGGGGTCGGGCGCATGCTGCAGGCTCCCATTGGGCGAGCAGCGCGGTTGGGGTTTGCAGGGGCATTTCACAGCCAGGTGAGACCCCTGCGCAACTCATCATCCTGTGGCAGGCGGGCAGACTTGGGCCCTCATGCTCCCTGCTCAGCCATCCATCGCATGCCCCCCCCCCCCCCCTACCCACATCAGCT